>LPNX011065013.1:62722-94001 GCA_001517045.1 Pseudotsuga menziesii
ATCTTTCCAACTTCATCCAGATGGACACTTTCAAGTGTCTTTGAGGCCCATTTAGGAATCTTCCGTGATGGTCCTGGTTGATCAGCTGGTGGTGCTTCATTTTCTTCAAGGTTGAGTCTTCCCATTCTCTCAATCACATCATCCAATTGAATCTCTTGTTTAGGTGAAGTAGCAGGAACTTCTTCATGCAGGGGAGTTGATGCTTCATATGGAAATTCCAAAGGTTGATCCAGAATAGGAATCCCCCCTTCAAGGTTTGGAATTTCATATTCATTTTCAGAATATTTCTTTGGATGAGGATATTTTTCCAAATGATCAAGTTTTCTCTCAATGGACTGGTCATTTTTATTAGTCTCAAGAAAAATGACATCTCTGGAAATAACAAACTTCTTGTTTACCTCGTCATGCAGACGGTATGCCTTGGAGTTTTCTTCGTACCCCAGGAAAATGCATTTTCTGCTTCGAGCACCAAGCTTGTTTCTTTGCTCCTTTGGAATCAAGGCATAACAGGTGGAACCAAAACCTCTAAGATGCCTGACTGAAGGGCGATGACCAAACCACATTTCAGGTGGAGTCTTGTTATCAAGAGCATTTGAGGGACTTATGTTTCTCAAATAGGCTGCACATTTCACTGCATCACCCCAAAACATTAGTTTTACATTCTTAAAAAACATCATTGAGTTTACCATATTCATTATGGTTATGTTCACTCTTTCTGCTACACCATTTTGTTGAGGATTGTAGGGAACTATAGTCTGATGTGCAATTCCATGTTGGCGAAGATAATCTTCAAAAGCATTTGAAGTGTATTCTTTCCCATTGTTAGTACGAAGTGTACCAATTTTAGATTGTGCTTGTTGTTCTATCAATGCATGAAAGTCCTTGAATGTTTGAAATGCTTTTGATTTTGTATTTAATGAGTAAATCCAGCACATTCTTGAGTAGTCATCAACAAAGGTCATAAAATACTTATTCCCATTGGTAGAAGGAGTTGGAATTGGGCCACATAAATCAGAATGCACTAATTCTAATTTCCTACTTGCTCTGAAATTAGATTCATGGAATGGCAGCTTACTGTGTTTCCCTAATATACATGCATCACATTTGCTCTTCTCTTTGGGAATGGTGGGCAAACCAAATACACCATTCTTTCTCAACAAACGAAGACTGTTATAATTCAGATGACCAAATCTTGCATGCCACAATAAACTTGATGACAAATTACCTTCTCCATGCTGAGAGAGGTAGGCATAGTTCTGAACCCTTGCATATGAACCCTTTAGCTTCAGCAGCTTCCCATCTTTGTATCCAGTCATGATGACTTGGTTGTCAAAGGACTTTCTTATTTCTATGATTCCATCAAACATGTGGATGGAATGGCCTTGCTGTCGAATCTACACCAAGGACAACAGGCTTCTCTGCAACTCTGGAAGATAAAGAACATTCTTCAACAATAAATCAGGGAATGCAGGCATCTTTAGTCAAATGGTGCCCATTCCCTTTGGTTTAAGAATTGACTTATCTGCAAAGTAAACTATGCCATTTATTGTTTCATTAAGTTCTTCAAAACATTCTTTTCTAAAAGTCATGTGTGATGTTGCACCAGTATCAAGTAGCCAACAATCTGTGTAAGATGAAAGTGAAGTCATTTCATTAATACCAAGATTACAATGTGCAACAATACAATGAGCAGAATCTGAAGATTTACTAGAAGCTTGGTTCTTATTGTCATCTTTCTTCTGGTTATGTCTGTCTTTGATGGAGTCCCATGAATCCCAACACTAATCTATTGTGTGTCCAATCTTTCCACAACGCTTGCACTTCAAATATGATCTTTTGCTGGAGTTGTTTCTGCCTCCTCTACCTCTGAAGTTTCTTTTTCCTCTGCCTCTCTTGCTGCTGTCTCCTTTGGGATGATCTTTGGTGTGGTTCTTTGCTTTTTGAGCAAAGCAAAGTGATTCTCCAAAATGCTCGGTTGTCTTCTTACCAAAACATTTCTCTCTGTCAGCTATCTTCTCTACCAGGGTGTCAAATGTCAATGATTTGAACTTGTCACTTGCTTGCAGCGACTCAAGATAGTTGGAGTGAGAAGGATACAAATATTTTACAAATGCTGCAAGGGGAAGATCTGGTTTCATACCAGTGGCTTGAATATTTTGCATGATAGCTTTGATTTCAGAGGCAACTAACATGGGATCATTGTCTTTTACTTCTAAATTGAATAGTTTTAGCATTAGTTGAATAACTTCCATTTCAGAGTGTGAATCATACAGATCTTTTAACGTTTTTAGTGCTTCAAAACATGACTTTGTAGGCAATATGTGCTAGCTCACCTCTTCACTGACTGTGGAAGTGATTACCACTAAATCTTTATTGTCTTTTGTTTTCCAAATGACCTTCTCTTTCTCGGATTCTGGAGGTCCTGGGTCTCTGGTTATGGGCCCTCCAGCTTCTGTCTCTATTGTGGTGCCTTCGCAAAATACCGTCCCAAAGGTCATTGTAGATGAAGGCAGATTTGATCTTCCTCCACCATTCTGGATAAGTGTCTTTGCCAGTGAGAGTGGCACCAACTACAGATGCTATAGATTGCATCTTCTATGATTGAATCTTGCAACTAAAACAATAGGAGAAAAAGAAGAAAGAGTAAAGGTGCAGGTCTAAGTCTCTGCCACCTTCCTCAAGCTTTACAACAATGTCAAAGTCTCTGCTATTGCCATACAAACTTTGAAATACAAACTTAATCCTATCAAGCCTACAATACCAATTTTAAATATGCTTTCAATGGCTTTCAAACTAATACAAAACAATCTCTCACCAACGCAAAGGAGCAGGTCGTAGGTCAAAGAAAAGCAAGCTTTCTTCAAGAGATTAGAATGCAGCCTTCTTGTCAACGCAGTATTCACGGTCTACAGAGACACACTTCAACGTAGTGTATACTCTTCAAAATACAGACGTACACCAACAATCTTCTCTGGCAATGTAGTCACAGTTTCACTTTGCAGCAGTTCACAAGGAAGAGAATTGCTTTAGAAAAGAGAAGCGCAACATGCACTTCTTCAAATCGAAAAGAAGAAAATGCAACGCTTCTAGTAGTTTCACATTCTCCAAGTAGTCTTCAACAAAACAATGATCTCATATCCAAATGAAACAGATCTAGGTCTCGATGTATTTAAGACGCATCTCCACATAGATGAATACAATCGTGATCTTGTTCACTCACATTCAGGCTCAGACTTTACACGTTCCCCAAACAGTATTCTGGTGGAGGAGAGCATCAGTTCTCAACTACAATCTTCAAGTAGTTGTGAGCAGCTTCATGATAACACAAGGAATTCGTAGCAATATTCACCGAGTTTGAGGAAAGGCGTGAATGTTCATTGCAACAATCTTCAATCACCGATCTTCCATAGACTCATAACAACCAAATAGAGAAATATCTTCAATCTTTATCAAAGAGGTCGCATTTTCTCCAAAATTTGCAGCCGCAAGTTGCAACTCTCAAGGAATACTTCACAACAGTCTTCAATTCTCAAAATACAGCACTACGAGTTCTCAATACAAGAGATTATTCAAACAAATAAGTCGCTTCTCTCATACAATATTATGGATACCAAAAATAGCTTCACTCATGTATATACTCCTTTCAGCTTTCCCACAGAACTTATGCAGTCACAACCATTGAGTGTTACAGTAACGATCAGAATACTAGAAACTGAAGATCGCAATGGTGTGTAGAATATCTCAGCAGGTAGTGGAATGGAAGCGTGATGGGGCTATGAGAAATATGAGTTGCAGCAGAGTGGTAATTCTCAAATGAGAAAATGAAGCATTGATGCAAAATTAGGGTTAGGTATATAGCAGACTAATTCAAACGTTCTAGCAATGAACAATCAACGTGCAACAAATTGAGGAAATAATTAATAACATATTTCCCAACGAACTATTTCATACCTAAGACAACCATTCCTCAACACAGGCCTGGACTTGTCACGCACACAATGAATGCACTAGCAGGAGAGATGCACGGAATTATTGGCACCCGGGATGTAGGAAAACGCATGCAAATACAGACTGATGGGGCAGGAAGCCTGAAATAAATAAGTAGAAGGAAGGATGAAGGTTTGGAAGCGAGACTTCCAGGACTGACAAGCATACAGGAAGGAGTTATGGTAGGCACCCGCTCTGATACCACTGTCAGGTGGAATAACTCCCAAATTCTTCTTGTTTCTCCATAGAATGCCTTTATTTATACATCTACGATGACTCTTGGGATCACACATCCGAGAGTCTCTTCATATTCCTAATATTTACAATAATGTATAATCCCGACGGATTATATTCCAACATAATGCTTTCTTTTATAGGGGGGAAATACCATGGGAAAATACTACAGTTAACCCAATACCATGGGTCCACGTAACTGTTGGCCAAAACACATCCCAAAAAAATTCTCGGGGGCTCCACCTCCAAACCCCCGTATCTCAGGATCTGGTCAGGCTGCACAACCAACAATATCCCACTTGGATACTAATCACAACAACTCCACCACTGATGCACTTGCTGGACCTTGGACTTGGAAATTTTCTTATTTTCACCTTCATGCTTGAAGGCCAACAAAAACCAAGCAAGAACTCAGTTTCTCTCTGGTTACTCCCTTTGTCAACATGTCTACAGGATTCTAGCTAGTATGTATCTTTTATGGTTTTAACGATTCTTCATTTAGAATAGATCTTATGAAGTGGTACTTGAGATGTATATGTTTAGTCTTCAAATGAAAGGCTGAGTTCTTTGCAAGATGAATGGCACTCTAGTTGTCACTGTACAACCTACTATTCTCCTTATTCTTACCCAATTCTTCCATGAACCTCTGCAACTAAATCATCTCCTTACTAGTCTCTGTAGCAACAACATACTTTGATTTCGTTGTTGAAAGTGCAACAACCTGTTGCAGTTTTGGAATCCAACTTACTGGTGTTCCACCCACAGTGAACACATACCTTGTGGTGCTCCTCCTGCTGTCTTTATCACCAGCCATATCTGCATCAACATATCCCTGTAGAACAGTGTATGAACCTCCAAAACATAATGCATGAGAAGTCGTGCCTCTCAAATACTTAAGAATCCACTGTACTGCTTTCCAATGCTCTTTACCTTGATTATTCATATACCTACTCACAACTCCCACTGCATGTGCAATATCTGGTGTTATAGCTAGGTTTTGTTTCCAGATTACAGGTTATTTCCAAAGCATTGTTTTTCATATTTCTTTTAATTTTGAGTTTGGTTTTGGGGTATTAAAATCATGAGCATATTTTTATTTGATTCCATGTCATTTCTTTTTTAATTTACTTCATTTTGTTGGTTTTATAGTTTTAATGGGATTATTAGGTGTATATTTTTTTGAAGTCAAAAAAATATATCATAAGGTTTGATCTAAGTTGAAACATACTATTTAACCCTTTGTTTTAGAGCCATTTGTCAAAAATATTTGTTAGGAAGATTCCTATAGCACAAAAGGGAGGGACCGTGAACTAAAGCACTACAAGAAAATCGAGGCACTTAAAAATTTATAATATCAGCTCGTTGGTTGTTCAAAATCGCAAATGATGGGGTTTTTACATCTGTAAAGACAAAATGATACGTGTATAAACCTCATAATCATTATGACAAGTGTATACAATCAGGTAAGGATTATGCAGGTAAATCACAGTTGTCCTAAGTCTTGAAGATTGGAAATTTCTTAAGCATTTATGATAGCGCATCCACAGAGTTTGTTCAAAGCTAGTAGCGAATTTGATGGGTGTATGAGAAGCTGAGAATATCGTGGGTTCACCTTTTGCTTTTCTAATTTGACAAAATTATTAAATGACCTGGGTGTAATCGTGGTTGTCAAATATGGAATTGTGGAGGTTTGTCTGACGTGAATGAGGACAGGAATGGCATATTTGCATCATTACAAATCATCATAGTGATAGGTATGCAACCAGATACAAAAAACGTTATTTGAATCATGATTTGCATTGATAGAGGGTTAGTTTTGATAAGGGCAATTGAGAAATTGCAAGTTATGGTCCTGATTTTTCTCAGTCTCTAGGCTATTGCTGTAGTGAGATATTTTCGAGATACTTTTAACTATTTTTTGAAAGAAAGATATAGTTAGGGTTTAGTGCAGAGAGATGAAGAGGAGTGGAAAAACCAACAGGGCCGAGCCTTCTGATATTGGTTGGGCTAAAAACTTTCATGAATGTGCAAAAATTGTTCCAGAAAGCTGGTTGGTTTAAGTATTTTGAAAAAATTGATGGTTATCATTATGAAGTATCATATGGATTTTCCCAAGGGTTAGAGAAAGATACAGTTCTATTCAATACCCTTAAAATTGAGTTAACAAGAGAGTCGATAGCTGAAGCAACAGATATTGCTGATGAGGGTGAATTTTGGTTTTAAAAAGTACCATTTACCTTCAAATCAATGGATTTCTTGCTGCCTGAAGTTGTAGCAGACTGGGGCAAGGGTGTGCATGTACAGAATTTCAAACCTGAGTGAAGGGAGCCTATTAAGATTTTACATAGTTATGTAACTTCTGGAGGTAGATTTGCTTCTATCTTTAAGTATCATATCAGATTTTTACAGCACTAGTTAAACCAAGAATTGAAGATGAATCTCCCCTTCATATTCCTAAAGAGCCTGCAGAACATGTCAAGCAGGGTAAAGGGACATCAAGATCATACCAAGCAATCTATTTTCCATCATGGACTAATAAAGCTGATTATTTGTACTGTGCTTTCAAAAAAAGGTAAAACTTGGGATTACTTCTTGTTTTAGTCAGGGTTTCAGAGTGAAAAGGAGGATCAGTAAAAAAAGAGACAGATGAATAAACTTCAAAGCTTGGTTAAAAGATTGAAGAAAGAGGTCATTGTTGAATCAATAGAAGAGAATGCTCAAGTCGAGTCTTCAACTCATAAGCTCAAAGAACCTGTAGGTGAAGAGCAAAGGAAGATAGATGAAGATAACTAGATAGAAATTTCTAAAGATATGGAAGAAATCCATGCACCAGTTTTAGAACAGGAAGAAGAAAAGAGATCAATTAATCATGATCAGGAGGTCAATGATATCCAAGAAAATATGGCAGATGCTTCTGTTCCAGCCGAGATTGAAATAGAGAACCTACAAATTCCCAGTAAAAAACCTAAAGGAAATTCAATGGTTGAAATAGAAAGAGAAGGTGTACTGATTTCCAATATAAAGATTTGTGGCAGGTCTTATGCAATGATAGGTGAGTCAAATTGGAGACCCAAAACAAGACCAAAGAACAAGTTAAGACTGAATATGAAAAAGCTTTTGAATCCAAAGTTGGCTAAGGAGAAGGTTACTCTGATAGAAGACTCCTCATCTCGAGAAGATTTAAAAGAAGATGAAGACCTGAATTCTTAGCAGGTAGATAGTAAGAGAGAAGATTCAGTGACTGTGAAGCCTTCTCCAGTGAAATACATTGTTGAAGAACAGCCCAAAGATTCCAATTTTAAGGGAGAAAATATCAAAAGGTTCCCGTAGTAGTAGCAGAACAGTATGAAGAAGATGATGAGGCAATTTTCAAGAAATTAAATATTCCTTGGTTATCTAAGGAAGACTCTTCATTCCAAGAAGGAAAATTCATAGACTCAGAGAATGAAAATCTTCAGAAGACAGTTAAACAGTACAAGTATCAAATTGATTTTCTAAATGAAACAAATGAAGGTTTATTCATGGCAAACAGGAGGTTAAGAAAATATCTTGAAGATATTAACACCCATCATCAGGAGTTGATTGTGGTTTCAAAGGAAGCGTTAAAAAGGAAGAGGCAGACACAAAGCAAATTTGAGGAGTTAAATCAAAAAATTCAAGATTTAACTCAACAGAATCAGGAATTGCCAAGGAGGGTTGAAGACTTGGAAGCTGAGCAACAAAGAACCAAAATAAAATCACAAGCTCTGGAAGGGATAGCACTTCTGGCTGAAGTAGCCAAAAATCTTTAAAAGATCATTTCTGACAGGTGTCATATAGTCAACTTTTTGTAAAGATTAATAGTATAGTTCATAAAACAATAATTTTGTAGCAGTTTCGATAGTTGTACCTAGAATTTAGTTATGTAGTTAAGTAACTGTTTTTACAGTTTCGAGGACTTGACCTAAAGTTAGTTAGAAAATTAAGCAACTATTTTTTGGGATGGAAGAAGGATAAAAGAAAGGAATTAGATGGTAGGAGGGTTCGAGTTTTTTTGCAACGGGAGGCTCAAAAGCTATTGTGTCAAGCTAAGATCCAAAATCTCATGTAATTTTCTTGATTGATTATGATATATATCACTTAAAAGCCCATATTATCTTCATTACTGGTTTCATTTATGCTTTGTTAAATCACTCAATGTGCAATTTCATTTCTTGTATATGTTTTATTCATGAAATGCTTGTAGGTTGTGGGTGGAACTCAGTTTATTTTCTTTGTTATGTCTGGTTTATTTGTTATATATGGTTCATCTCAGTTTTTGAGTTTTATATGATTTAGTACATGTTTTAGTTTGTTTTATGTTACCCTCTTGTTTATGAAAATTTCAGACCAAAAGCAATACAAAAAGACAGTTTTACTTTGTTTCATTTTAGAGATTGTATTGGCTTGTTCATCTTGTAGTCTAGAACAATTTCTGGCACTAACATCTGGTCTTGTGCACACCATGGCATACATCAAGCTTCCAACCACTGATGAATAGGGAATTTTGGACATGTAATCTATTTCTTCTTGTGTCTCTGGACACATCTCCTTACTTAGTTTGAAATGGCTGGCTAAAGGTGTACTAACTGTTTTTTCATTCTGCATTCGAAACCTATGCAACACCTTTTCTATGTACTCACCTTGATACAATGTCAATTTGCAATTTTTCTTGTCTCTTGTTTTTCTCATACCAAGGATTTGCTTTGCAGCACCCAAATCCTTCATCGCAAATGAATTAGCTAGTTTTATTTTGAGCACATTTATATCCTGTATGTTATACCCTACAACAAGCATGTCATCCACATATAATAACAAGATAATATATCTTCCGTTATCTAGCCTCTTGAAATAAACACAATGGTCAGAATGACATCTATCATAACCTTGTTATTTCATAAACTTATCAAATTTTAAATACCACTGCCTTGGAGCTTGCTTCAGACCATACAAGCTCTTCTTCAACATGCAAACCAAATTCTCCTTACCTTTGACCTCATACCCCTGTGGCTGCTACATATAAATCTCTTCCTCCAAATCCCCATGGAGAAATGTTGTTTTTACCTCTAACTGTTCAAGATGAAAATCTTCTACCACCACTAGACTTAAAATAGTTCTTATTGAAGTCATTTTAACAACAGGAGAAAATATTTCATCAAAATATATACCTTTCTTTTGTGCAAACCCCTTTACAACAAGTCTAGCCTTGTATCGCTTCTTGCCTCCATCTTCTTCCTTCAACCTGTAAACCCATTTATTCTACAATGCCCTTTTTTCTGCAGGAAACTTAAACAGATCCCAAGTCTTGTTTCTTACCAATGATTCCTTCTCCTCATCCATGCCTTGCTCCCACTTCTTTCTAGTTTCTACCTGCATTGCTTCTTCAAAACATTTTGGTTCACCAGAATCAGTCATCAATAAATAATACAATGAAGGAGAGAATCATTCAGGGGGTCTACTTAAACTGGTAGATTTTCTTACAGTTGCAGGAGTTTCAGGTACCTGCTATTGCTCTTGATTTTCTAGTGCCTTTGAAACTTCATTTTATTTGATTTCATCAAGCACCGTGTACTCTGTGTTTTCCTTTTCCACTTTATTTCCCTACTACTGATCTTTGTACATGACCTTTTCATTGAATACTACATCTCTACTCCTAATGATTTTTCATTTTTCATAATCCCACAAACGATAACCAAAATCATCAATTCGTATCCAATAAAAGTACATTTCTTGGATTCAGCCTCAAGATTTGTTCTATCATCTTTATCAATATGGACAAATGCTTCACAACCAAAAGTTATCAAAAATGAGTATTTTACCTGTTTACCTGTCCATGCCTCCTCTGGAATGCCACCATCCAAAGCACTTGAAGGCCCTCTATTTATTAAATAAATAGCAGTGTTTACAGCATCAACCCAAAATTGTAAGGGCAAACCTACATGCAATCTCATACACCTTGCATTCTCCATGATCGTTCTGTTCATCCTTTCTGACACGCCATTTTCTTGTGGTGTTCCAAGGACTATCTTCTCTCTACGAATCCCATTGTGTGAACAATAACTGTCAAACTCCTTGCTGCAGTATCCATTATCAGATCTGAGACATTTCAACCTTTTTCCTGTCTCATTCTCAGCCAAAGCTTTCCACTTCTTACAAGTATCAAACACATCAGATTTATGTCTAATGCAGTAAACCCAAGTTTTTTCTAGTTGCATCATCAATAAAAGTAACATAATAACAAGAGCCACTAAGATATTGTACCTGAGATGGTCCCCATACATCTGTATGGACAAGCTCTAACTTTTCACTTTTCTTTTGTTTCCCAACGCTAAGAAAACTAACTCTCTTCTGTTTTCCATAAACACAGTTCTCACAGAATTCCAAACTTACCTGCTTCAGATCTGGAAGTAGTTTCCTTGAGTGGAGAATCTGCATCCCCTTCTCACTCATGTGGCCAAGCCTATGATGCCACAACACCGTACATGTTTTTGTGGAAGCTACAGAGATAGAATAATCAGTATTATGAGGACATAAATATAACGTACATATCCTATCTCCTTTTTCTATTACCATTGATCCTTTAGTGACCTTCCACCACGTTTCTCCAAACGTAGACAAACAACCGTCATCTCCCAACTGCCCTATTGAGATCAAATTTATTTTCATAGCAGGAATGTGCCTTACATATTTTAGCAGCCAGTCATTTCCATTATTTAACTTAATCTGTACCTTACCCTTTCCAACAATTTTACATGGTTCATCATCCCCCAATAACACATGCCCAAAATCACCTTGAACATAATCATGAAAGAATTTCCTATGGGGTGTAGCATGACATGAAGCCCCCGAATATACTACCCAGTACTCACTAGTATTATCTAATGCAAGAATCAAAGAATCTTGTAACACATCACCTGCTACATTCGCTTCCTGAGTAGTCTCTTGTTGTCTACCTCCTTTCTTCTTTGGAGCTTTGCATTATTTCTTTAGATGTCCTTTCTTACCACAGTTCCAGCACTCTATTTTTCCAAATATGGACTTGGATCTGCCCTTTCCACACTTTTCGTGGTTACCTGGGCTCTTTCCTCTCTCCTTTTGTATCCCTCTACTCTCCATGGTCAACGCATTACTTGATGTCTCACCTATGCTTTTTCTTCGCATTTCCTCATGAAGAATAACACCAAACTTAAGAATTTTTGAACTAGGGACAGCGTTACTTACAACCATGACCAATCTATTCCATCTTTCTAGAAAATAACACAAGATTAGAAGAGACCTAACCTCATCATCAAAGTTCACTTTTATAGAACTTAACTGACTGGTAAGTGTATTAAACTCATCTAAATGACCGGTAACAGATCCACCTTCCGATATCTTCATATTAAATAAACGCTTCATTAAAAATACCTTGTTGGAAGACGAGGGTTTTTTTTAGAGCTTACCCAATGCGCTCATCACGCCCTCTGTTGTTTTTTATTTCAAAATATTGAAAGCCACCGATGAAGCCAGGCACAAACGTATTTTTCCCAGTGCCTTTCTATCAAGAACCTCCCATTCTTCATCCTTCATGGTTGCCGACTATTTTTCTTTTTCGCTCAACGACAGGTACAAATCCTTTTGGTATAGTTTGTCCTCCATTTGCATCTTCCATAAATAACAGATTTGGTTGTTAAATTTCTCGACCCTAAGCTTTCCTTCAACTTCCGCCATTGCTCCCACTCGAACCAAGAACCATTAGTTCCTGCGAGTTTACCAGCCAAATAGACCTTTTCGCTCTGATATCAATTGTTAGAAAACATGACCGCAGAGCAATAAAAAATATACGGTTAAATCATTAAACAAGATGCAAAACACATTAAACACATTACAGAGAGACACAGATATAATGTGGTTCACCCAAATGATGGGCTACGTCCACAATGAAATTTCCATTCCTTTTATTACAGTCTAGAAAGATGAAGGGATACAACCTGCAAAAAAATCCCTGCACTTCCTCTTCATGCTCTCACAATCTCTCTCACACAATTACGGAGATTGTTTTGAATACAATACAATACCATACACAACCATGTTACAATTCTTTCTTTTATAGGGTAAAATACTACAGTTAACCCAATACCATGCATCCACGTAACTGTTGGCCAGCACACATCCCAAAAAAAATTCTCGAGGGCTCCGCCCCCGAACCCCCATATCTCGGGATCTAGTCAGGCTCCACAACCAACACTATATGTCATATTATTCAACCCCATTATGTTGGTGACCTCTACCCAAGTCATAGGATAAACTCCCTAACAACAAAAATAGAGACTCTGTTGGGGAGTAGCCTATTTGCTTTGGGGTTTTCTCTGGTTTAATTAGTCTTTTGGAGTTTCTTTTCAAGTCCTAGTGGTATTAGGATATTATAGTCACTAAGTTTTCATACTTTCCTGAGATGAAATTGAATTTTTTTACACTTGAAACACCCACACGCCCTTAGTAGACTACATAGAAATGTGTTTTCTAATAGAAACTCCCTTGATAGACTGCACAGTAGTGTGTTACACACTATTGTCCCTTCTTCCACTAGCGTTTTCGTCATGTAGGTGAGTTTTCTCACTTTCTCGCTTGTTTGTGGAGTTTTGATGGGTGTTTGAGGGTGTTGGATTGTATTAGGACTATGTAGGATCCCTTTAAGGTTTTTTGTGTGATATATGATCATTTGGATTTGTTTTTTTTAATCTCCAAGTAAAAAATAAAAACTTTTGTGAAAAGACCATTTGCTCATACCCCTCTTTCACAGCTTGTTGGAAGTTTGCAAGGTCACTGATCATTAAAGTCTTGTTCTAACCTATCAAAGGTGTATAACCTCTATATTTTGTCTTCAATTGGTTCTTTTAGTGTATTTTCAGTAATAAGTGTTTAAAAACATTCTTTGTTTAGAGATTCAATGCTTTCTTGTGCAGTTATGCTTTTAATTCCGCCCAGGAATTGTGTTGTCTCCCTTGTGACTTCTCTTAGATTGATGTTAGATTCTTTTTGAACCACTTGTGATTTATTTGGATCAATTTGGATCTTTTTAACTTCATATTTAACCCTCTTTTGATTGAAATCTTGTTGATGAAATTTGTGCTCAACCTTCATGCTTAGGATGTGTTTGGGTCTTACTATAATTTGATCAGGTTCTGTTGATGCATATGTACTGCTTGTGAGTCATTTGAAATCCTGAAAGGCTTACTTTAGATCCCTCTTGTGTTCAGTGTTTTTGCTCAATGTCTCTATACCAAGGTAGTTAACTTGGCTTCTTGTTTCAATTTTGATCTCCAAGTATGCTTTTGATTGTTCTTTAGCCATATTAGAGTCATGATCTTATAAGTTCAGTAAAGAGATTTAAATCACCTTGATTTTTTCTTAGATTAATTTTACTTGTTTGTAATTAGTTTCTTCTTTTCATTTTAAAAGATAAAATCAAAAAATAAGTTCGTTCTTTTGTATGCATCTTAGGCTAGTAACATAGTCATAGTTGCACATACATCTTTCCATTTTTTAAAAGAAAAAGAAAAGTGAAAACACTGCATTTTTAATTCTCTTGCACTTGTCATGTTGTTTCATTTATGATTCAAAACATCACTAGTTTCAAATACATTACCCTTTTATTAAGCAACATCCTTTTAAAAAGAACTCTCATATTAAAATATATTAGTAACTTTTATTTTTCTAGGGATGATCACTTACTACTTTAGGCTAGTGCTTTAGATTAGGATTTGACTTTAAACTATCCAAAGAATCCAAACTCATACATAGTGGCCTATATTTAGGAAATCCACTCTTGTACAAGGTGAACTAGAAATCTCCTCTGACAAGGGAGTCAAGAAAGAGACCGTGTGAGGTTGAGTATAGGAGATAACCCCTTGAATACTAAATTGAGGATACACCAGATTTGGTGCGCATTCAGGGACTTACTCAATACCACCTTTTGGCCCCATGTGGTGACGGTGTTGTTTAAGTTTTGGGATTTTCTACCCAGCCCATGTGTACTGACTAGACTAATGATTGTCCCACCAAACCCTCTCTACAAGGTTGGAAACCTTAGTATCTTGACTTATAGGACTCATACATAGGTGATGGTGGAGGGTTATTTCCATTGTACCTAGGACAGATGTGGGAGGAAATCCCTTGCATTCGATTTGGGAAAGTGGTTTGGTTATTCAAGCACTTAGAACCAAGGAGTTGTATTATGGACCCTAGGTAAATGTTCTTCATCCTTCACTGGTTTTTTTTTAGCCTTGATCATCCCAAATTTTCCTTTGGAAGGCATCTTTGTTTCCCTAGTTTGGATACTTAGGACCCCTTCTAGTGGTTTGTTATTTGTGTTATTTGTTTTTAGTCAGCCTCAGATATTTCTTCCTTATTGAGTCAAAAACTATGGCTATTATTCTTATGGACACCAACTAAGGGACCCCTGTGTAAGGGGATTCTTGTGATTTTCTGTTTTTTGGGAACATTGGTGTTCCCTTAATGGTCACTCTAAATCTTCTTGGATTCACCCTTGGGTTGTTGGTTTGGTTGTTTTCCACTTCGATTTCCTTGAATGATCCTGATGCTTCTCAATTAATCGCCTTATATCAAGAGCATCAAAATATTGTCCCCCCTTTACCAGTAATATCTCCTCATCCTCCTTCTACTTCATGTGGTGAAAGTTTTGATACTACTAACCAACAGCCTAAAAGGAATAGAAGGAGGAAGAATAGGAAGAAGTGTGAAAACAAGGGGCCAGTCACCCAGCCTCTAGAGGTAGATACTTCAATGGATTTATATCCTTCACTCCATATATTTATATTTTTTCCTCTCTATCCCACTCTCTCTCGCTTAATATATCTCTCTCACCCTTTACCTCACTATCTCCCCATCCATCCCTCTCTCCCCTCCTTATATCTCCTTTCATCCTTGTCTCTATATTTATCCCTTTCGATTCCCTTCTCTCACTCTCTCTATCTATCGTTGTGAATTCATACCTGGGATCCAAGATTACTGAGGATTCTTTTGTGAGATTAAACAGGCTTGCTCCGTGTCCGCGGTGGATGCTTGAAATACTGCTTTGACTTTTGGTAAAGAAGGGAAATCTTTAGTATCAAGTTCCAAATCGCACAGACCACATACCTCCACCTTGTCAAGCAGGCATTCCCTCAGTGACTGCTTCTTTATACACTTAGGTCAGAATACACCAAGTACAAGATATTCTATCATGTGTTTTTGCTTTTCTATCATGACATCCAACTGTGAGGAAACGAAACTCATCATATCAGTTTTAATTTTTTCTAGAATATTACCTATCTCTGCTCGAGTAGCCCCTCCACTTACTGACTTTTGTGCTCGTGTAAATACATCTTGTTCCCTTGTACATGTTCTAGAAGACCCTATGGAGTATCTTTGACATAGATCCACAATATGATCAAAATATTCCTTGGAGATGTCTCCCTTTCCTAATAAATTGAGCATATCAAGGTAGTCCTCTCTTATACCACCCAACAAATTAATTTTAAGGACATCCCTCCCAATATCAATATGGCATTATCTATGCACATTATAGAGGAGTGATTCTACAAAGTCCTCCAAGATTTCATCATCCTTCTGCACCATTTTAAATAGTTATTCTCTCTTATCCTTAATCCTGCAATAGTCTTGCTACTTCACAAGAAATAGATGTTTCATTTGATCCCATGTTGTAACAGTTTAACCACCCAAAATCATAAACCATTGTAAGTCATTGCCTTTCAAGGTGGCAGGAAGTAATTTCAAGTTCTGCTCACTAGAGATATAATCATAGCTTCAATAGAGGATATCAAATTAGAAAACGAATTCATCTGGATCTTTAGCATACTTACCATGGAAATTCGTTAGTACTGAAGGTGAAATATTTTTCATGGGAGGTTTTCTAGTCGTCTCTCGAATAGGGAACTGAAGCATAGCAACTGTCTCTTCATGTTGATTGTTTCCATTTTTGTTATCATTGTCCCCCACTACTTACTCACGATCGTCACGATGACGTTCGTTATTCATGATTTCCTCTTCCTCTTGCTCTTCTTTCTTCTTCTGATTCGAATTCTTGTAGAAAATGCAACCACTCTTCTTTAGTAACCTCCTCACCATTGATTCGATAGACCTGCTCTAGTCCACTTTCCCCCACAAAACTTTCCCTATCATCTAGAGTCCTCTTAGGGCTACTAGATGGGGTTGTATCTCCTACTGGTCTCTCCACAATTGATACTAATGAATCCATCCTAGGAGAAATAGGGATTCTCCTTACAGAAGATGATCTTCGATATAAAGCTCCAGTAGTAGAATTAACCCTAGCAATTAGTTCATCAATAAATGTCGACCTTCCTGGGCGTGGGTTAGAGCTGCGACCTCTTCCACCTGCAAATTTAGTGCTTCTAAGGGTTTCTCGTTGAGTTCTTCTTGTATTCATGCAATCTTAAATAATCATACTTGATCCTCGGGGTAGGAACCCGTTCGGTCTATTGAAGTATGTGCAGCTCTTCACTGCGTCTATCATCCCTGCAACCCTGAAAATCAGAATTTCTAAAGAAATTGAACCAGTCAACTGCTATCTGTGTCTACCAATTACCTTCCCCAACAATGGCACCAACATGTTGGTCACTCTATATGCTCATTAATTTCAGTAACAAGCAAAGTGCTCAATATAAATTGTTAACCGAGGAAAGTCTAGTTATTTCAAAGGTAACTAAGAAAAATATATGCATAAGGACTTTAGTATTTGATTAATGTAATGTAGATCATTCAATCCTAATAACTTCTCAGTCAACTCAACTCCCTTACTAAAAACCAATCTTAATTATCAATCCAAGAACTCAAAGGATTCATGATTCCTACAGTATCAATTCGGCAACTATTGATCTAAGAATAAATTAATCTATAATTGCTTTTGCAAGAATTTAAATCCTAAATTACCAAATCAAGACAATAAAAAACCATCAACAAAACACCTGATTCATAAAAATTATGATCTATCTAATTCAGTAAACTGTAAGAAAGACAAATGAAAACACTACGTAGAAGTTGAGCGTGACTGTAGCAGCTATACTTTATTAGCACACTTTGCATAAAGAAAGGAATTATCCTACATTGTCGACTGTTCACACCACATTGTTGCAGCAAACCAAATTAAAGTATAACAATGCAATTATCTGATAAATAATGTTGCAACTATCTACTAATGTATCCAACTGAAATTCCACACCAAACCAAAATAACTAAAGCTAAAACATCTACTAATACCCACAACTTTGTAAGAAGAAGGCGGGCCCTAGCCTTTGAATAGAAGTGTTGTTAAAGGCTTAACGAAATCTACAACATGAAGATATTGAGAATTGTTACCCCTTTATTAAAGTGATCAAATTATAGTTACAATATCCCCTTAGTACAATCCTCTTACAATATTGCCAACCCTTGGATCAAATTTCCTATTCATACTTATACATGGATGAACTAGTCCAGATCCATTAATATCATGCAACCATGAAGATCTATGATCTTCAGGCTCCTAAATTAAACAGAAATAGTAACAGCTAATATTACATTACATGGAGTCAGTTCATAATCATGAATGAACTTTTAATCTGAACTATTCAAAGGTTGAACATGTTTCAATTGATGAAGAAAGATGCTCAGGAATTTCCAGCTAGCTGTGTGTAAGGACATCTGAGCTTATCTGTAACATCCCCAACCCTCCGACCGGCGAAGAGGACGCTACCCACACCACACAAACGGGAAAACAGCCCCATGAACATGAACAGACATCAATGCTGAAATTAAAACGCTTAACATAACACATGCTAAGATGCATAAAACATACAAGGATACATAGTTACTCAACATTCAGCGGAAGCAAACATATACATTCCAATATTCCACATGTTCATCATAATTCATGAAACAGTAGATATAATTGCAGAGATAAAATAGTCATGAGTACTTATCTTTTAATGAAGAACTCTCCCACAACCAGCTACATCGCTGCAACGTTCCACCCAACCATAGGCCAGCGTGCTCATCAATCTCTCAGCAACACTGCCACCCCCGAGCTGGGCATGATTCCTCAAGGAATAAGGGTCAATGTAGGCTTACACATAGCCAAGGTTTTCCAATCAGCCAAACCCACACAGCAGGGTCCTACCAAGTCGTCAAGGATCTAGGACAAGATAAATGCCAAGCTGGTGGCCTCAACACAAGTCTTCTCATGCATACACAGCCTCTAATCCCACTCTCAACAGTCCAAATACCAACCACTGCATACCGCAGCAAAACAATCCCTTCACAGCTCTGTGAAGAAGGCAAAGACAACAGGGGGACAATCCCAACCAACAAGTGAAACAGCTCAAGTCCTCAAGACAACTCAGAGTTGTTCTTGGCCCTTGCGTGGCCAAAACAACTCAGCACAACACCCATAAGACATCCACAGCCTTAGCATCCAAGAAGCAACCCAAAACCAGGGCAAATTGACAGCCCAACGCACAATGAAAACGATGGAAACTTTACACAGTCCCAACATAGGGGCATAACTCCCAGCATAGACATGGGAAAACTCAGCCAACGGATGTGGAAATTAGCAATCGTCCAACATCCAAGAACCCGCACACACAACTCCTTAATGCAGACGCTGAAGAAAGTTACACCAACAGAAAAATGGGGAAGAACGACTTTCAACCTATGCGCAAGGGCAAAAACATAGTCCAAAAATGGAAGAAGGAAACGCATGCACAGTCTAAAATGGAAGAAGGAAATCAGACTCTCCACAGCATCCAAAAATCATGGAAGAACGACAGCAACCCAAAATGTGGGTGAAACCAACAGCAATCCCGAATCATGGGTTAAACCAATAGCAAGACGGAATCATGGCTGAGAAACCACATCTATTCACATAGACAGTAGAAATTGTGCCCTTGAGGCCGCTCTTCCAGCTCGCTGCATGCACAAAACCAAAGGAGAACCCCGACTGATGCGTGAGGAAAAATAGAATGTCTCTCTGTGTGAGGATCTGAATTCCCCAGACCACACTCGTGAAGGTGAAGACCAGGCATGAGGATGATCAGACAGCGGTGAGAATGCCTTAGCAGTGGAGGGAGTGGAGTGAATGTTTCTTCTACCCCACGCGACATGAAGAGGAGAGTCTGTTGGTGGAGTGGGAACGTGGTCAAGGACTGACAGTCCTGCCACAACCACCACTACTCAGCAATAACTACCTCAACTACTCCACAAAACATTAAAGAGGTTGGATGAGACAAGGGAAGATGGAAAATCAAACAAGGATTTTCCCCCCATAGACCAAGGTTTGACATCCCCCACACCCTTATCCTTTGGAATCATTCCTTTTTCATTTTAACGTTGCACTGTCGTAGCTGGTTGTGGGTTTATTTTTAATTGATGTGCGTATTTACATGATGCCAAACTATAATGTGCCAGATAGCACGATATACCATCGGCAACTATCCCCATTGTCGAAACATACACAACCAAATCGATGGTGGGGATTTTGCCTTTAGCTCCTCACCACGATTAATTACATTATATACATCATGCAAATGGGGTCAAAACCGGGGTTTTACATTCCCCTCCCCCTTGGAATAACACCGTCCTCGGTGTTCCAATACATAGGAATACATATACAATACATATACAATTGCACATCAAAATTTCAAAATTTTGCAGATCCGTCCCACGTTCAATTATTCACTATGAACGTTCAGGACCAAGCCCCTTGGCTTCCACGAACTTATCCCGCCAGTTCTCATCTCTCAGCTTATCTCGAAGCCTAGGAACTTTGCGACTTTTGCCCTCATCATGTTCCCTCATTAGGCAGTCCCAGCGTAAATGATGTCCTCTGCATTCCCAGCATTTCACTGGCTGCTTCATCTTTACCTGCTCAATTTCATTTGAGTCTTCATGCCTGGACCATTTCTTATCGAGTCGCTTGGATGAATGTCCCACCACTAATCCACCTTCCTTTCCTTTGCCGATTGCTCCCAGAAGGCTTTTCACCTCCCTTTTGCAAACCAATACAGTCTTGCAAAATCTAGTGGTTCATTTCATTTTGCCTTTTTTGTATCTTGAGCATCTCCCCAATATTTTCTTGGGTCTTGGCAATCATTTGAAGGAGACTTCCAGCCAAGTCCAAAAACCTTTGATCTGCTGCCATGATCAATGTGCACCACCGGGTTTCACTTTTCTCACCTATGAAATGCACCATTGAAATTCTGTCAAACCAAGCATAATATAAACATTAAAATCAGTCAGTTAATTACCCAATTGGCATGACAGTCCAAGTCTCATCAAGGAGGCTTTCATATTTTTCATGCCTTCCCAATAGGCACACGAGCTCATTCATGTCCATTCTTGGGCAGGGAATTAACTATTCCAGCATTCATAATTTACTTTAAGCAAATACACACATTCCATTTTCAGTCATACATGCATTCAACAATCTTTTGTTTTTCACAATGCATAAATATATATATATATATATATATATATATATATATATAATGAAAAAGGGCAAGAGAGAGCAGCAAGAGTTTTTTCCCTCTTGTTTTGTTCCATCCTAGAACCCACACCACCACTGTGGCTTTTCATGCTCACAGCCTCTTTCACTTCACCGTGAATGCTGGACCAATCCCTCTTGGTCATGACACTTAGTGTCTCTGGTCTATTCCAAACCTCTAAACCATGGAGTCTCTCCACATGGTTTGTCTCGGCTGCTAGGACCTCCATAGTCTTACTAGCACCTTTTTCATTACCGCTCATTCCGAGCTCTCCAGGACAGTCACATGTCCACATGCACCCCTAGGATGCTCTCATAGTCCTCGCTCCCAGCGATACCTATATCCAAACATTGAATAGATTCACATGTTTAGTTTATTCTCATCGGTTTTATCTCTAGAACAAGAGCTTAAAACATCATAACCAAATCATATACACATGTATATTCATAAGCAAAATAATCCAATACTTATCAGTATTGTGCATTTCCTCATTGGTCCACAGGATCCTGCTTCGCTTTGCAAGCTTGGGATCACCTATGGACTTGGATGTTAGGTCAGCGCGCAGGCTGCTCCACAACATCAAATAATTAATTTCCAGCCAGTACATCCTCATGTCGACTGGGCTTGGAACTTTACCACGACCATTTCCAAGTCTAGGATCTACTATGGATCCCCAGGCATATAACAACCCAACATACACTTATATCAACAATAACCCTTACTCCACAACCCCTCACAACAACCATTTACCTTTTACCTTTAGGGTGCAACACCCAACTGCATCTATTTAGCCTGTCAACACAAGCAATATAAGCAAACTCATCAGTGTTATTGCTCTAAAACTGTAACCATATTTCATATCATTCACTATCAAGTATTGAGACACCAGGAGTGCGTCCACTCCCTAGGGTGTAATCAATATTGAAAACCCTTTCATGATCCGACATCGGGAAAGTGTGCACTCTTTTCCGGTGTGTGCCATGTAGGCCCTATTCATACTCAAGCAATCGGTCATCATGGAAATAAAATCAAAACATGTACTGCATATGGAATTTTAATAATTTGACATGCATATTATTAGCAAGGGTCACAGAACACTTATCCATTTGCCGACGCAGTATGCCTTTGTTAAGGAGAAATGGGGGCTCCCTTCTCTGAGTTGACAGTCCCTCGGTTAGCCATCCCAACTCCTTTTTACAGTTCATATCCACACATGTCTTACCGACATAGTCTATACCATCTCACTCATGTTGCTTACCAAACATGCAATGCAGATGAGACATTTCCAAAATGTCCAATGGAGTTTCACCCGAAACCCATTTGCAAAATAAGGGAAAACCTTCCCATGAATTTTGGCTCCTGCAGGCCATCACACATGATCTTCCTGTAGTGTGTACCCCTGGCACATTCATCAAATAGCCAAACAGTCAATCATTATCTGATAATACAATCCAAATTGATTGTTACATAACCAAGCAATTACATTAGTAATTAAATTCAATAAGAATTTGCAACTCTGTCTACTATAGAAATAGTAATTAATCAATGAGGTGATCCTCCTTTGTGGGTCTCTTGTAAGTAGCACTACTATGCCCATTATAATTTTATGCTTACTAGCATAACATGAATACCCACTTACAATGCGTCCTCCTGACACAATCTTATGCAAGCCAATAGTGATTAGTAGTCGTCGGCAATTTCTTAAATCCAAAATTCAAAATTCAAATTTAACAACCCATTATGCATACCAACTATTTTCACAACCATGAGACTCTTCTCATAAGGTTTGGCTCTTTCACACGGTAGATTCTGGCATTGGTCATGGTCTTACTCTCATTGCCATGCTCTAAATAATCTACCTGAAACCTGAGCTTCAATCAACCAAGCACTTGGTAAGTCTGGGTGCATATAACCTTCTCATTGCTACACCATCACTGAAGCATTTTCAGAATTTATAAAATTCAAATACTTCCGGCTATTAATCACATCAATATTACCAAAACTCATTTACTTCATGCAATCATTATCATACTAACATTTGCAAGGCATAGTCACATCATTCATGCAATTATATGAAATGTTTAGATACTCCTTACTTCACAAGCATATCATTTGTACCACCTTGCTCTTCCATAGAGCATTTCTGGCAGCCAATTGATCATGACTATCCTCTTTAGGCACTTACTATCCTGCATTCACAACAGCCTTTGAAATGGTTCCTGAATTGTCATCAATTCATCATTTCAGCCATTAGTTATTCATAACATCACATGCACTCATCTCAATGCATTCATGCAATACATCACAACATTTGCACCTATACTTATGCAATCAGTTACTCACACCCTTCATATGTATCCATTCAATGCATGACTACAAGATTCATAAAATCTTTTTAATGCATATCCATTCAATGCTATCTTGCATTGATTCAGGAATACTATGCATTCAAACATACCATGCATGGCCTAACCATGACTACTTCATATAGGATGCATTACTATAATCAAGATCATCAGTACTTACTTTCCTTGGGCTACTAAGCTCAACCAATATATACAGGAATGACACCTTTCTATATTCAAATATTCACATGGTATGAGGTCTCTTACCTTTACCACTCCTTGGAGTTTGTCATAATCAAACTCTTACCTTCATGGGTCCTACTTACACCCTTGGCATTACCAGTTTAGTCGGTATCTCGCAGAGGATTGCAGACTTTGCTCACCAACTTTTGATTATGGACTGGTTGCCTTATCCCTTTCTTCATAGGTTTGTTGGTCACATTCATCAGCAACATACTCAACCATGTCCAGGTTGTCGTTGGTTTTTCCACTAATGCTAACACCAATGCAATAGTTATCATTAGTGGCTCATTATAAATATATAATTTTCAATATTCTTACCAACATGTAATATCTTATGCATGCAATACATATCCTCATACATTTCAAGTATAAAAATTAGGAATGTAGTTATAATCAGCAAGATAGGGTTTAAGGAAATTTCCCTTTTCAAGTCCCACATCATCGCATGGAACTCCTCTTCCACACAATAGCTAGTTAGCCTTCATAGTCCTTGCTACCTCTGGGCATGCAATTTTCCAGATTTGTCCATTTGATAGCAGCGGATGTCATTAGCACTTTGCTGCTCCATGCTTAGATTCTGGTGACTTTCCCTAGTTCCCTACTGGATAAGCTTTCCAACGCCTATCCACATGCTTCATTCCGACCTCGGGTGTGAAAACCACACCACTTCTAAAAATGAATATTTTCACCAAATCTCGGCATTTTACACGCAACTGCATTTTGGAATGGGTGCCAACTTCAGCCACCTGTAAACCCCACTGAAAAACTGCTGAAAAATCTTGTTTAAAAACAGTCGAAATCTGCTGGAAAATACCACTTGAAAATCTCAAAATTTCCTCTGCAGAATCGGCTCTCATTTCGACTATCAGCCCGACGTTTCGGCAGTTGAAACAGCTAGCTTCTCCATTGTTCATTGGCGATCCGAACCACAATCCTTTCCACTGCATCGGCGACCAAAACCACTATCCATCGGATGGATAGTTCCTTAGGCATCCGCAATGTCGGGCAGTAAACTATCTATGGATTTCACGGCTAAACAGCTCATCGACGGTTGAAACAACTAATTTCTCACGACCTATCGACAAACCAAACAACTAGCTTCTCTCAGCCTATCGACAGACCAAACAACTAGCTTATCCCGGCCTATCGGCGGTCCATTCATCTATGCTTCCGATCTTTGTTGGCGATCGAATCCTCTACCTATCGGACAGCTAGTTCTCTAAGCTTCTGACACTTTGGCGGTCTGATCTTCATTTTTCATTCGACGCTCATCGACGGTCCAATCAACTAAATTTTTTCGACGTTTCGGGCCGATCCTCCTCTGGCTTTCGACGTATCGGCACACTGATCCCCTATTTTTCTTCGACGTGTCGGTGGTCCAATCCTCTAAAGTTTTCCTACGTTTTCTGTACTTAGAAAAAATTTCGGAAATCTTTCTTCTTCCTTCTGCCGCCGCATCGGCAACCTCATCTTCTATTTTCCTCCGATACTTGCCGCCGCATCGGCTACTCAAACAACTAAATTTTGCTGACGGTTTCCATACTTAGACGAATTTTCAACTTTTCAAAATTTTCCCCTTTCTACTTTCTTCCGCTGACGGCATCGGAAGTCCTTTCGGCTAACTCAGCTGACGTATCGGCTGCTCAAACAGCTAACGCCTTCCGATGATCTCAACACTTAGAAAAAATTTGAATTTTCACCCATGTCGGCTCAATCATGTACTTTCTTCCACCGTTTGATCTTCTTTTCGTCAGCGAAATAGTTCCATCAGCAGCCGCAACGACGGAACACGATCTTCGATCTTCTTCCGATCGGTGAAATGATTTTGACCGGCATCAGCAGTCTTTTCTCGTCGGAAGTCTAGTGCTCTAGACTTCTGCAACGGCGGGCGTATGAACCACTATCTTCTTTTGATAGCCAACGATTTCTATACTTAGAAAAAAAATTCGAACTTTCTTCATGGTGTCGGCGGTCGGAGGCCTTACCCGTCGGACGCGTAGTTTTTTAGCCATCCGCAATGGCGGGCGCTCGAACAACTTTCTGCTTCCGATGATTTTAACACTTGAGACAAATTTCAAAACTTTCCTACTGTCGGCAATAGGATCCACTAACACTGTTTCATCGGCGTTTTAGTCCCTTCGATAGCCGCAACAGCAGACAGACAACCGCTAAATTCTTCCGCGGTGTCGACGACCCCAACATCTATTTTCTGCCGACAGACGTCAACACTTAGAAAAAATTTCGTAATTTTCCCTCCAATTGTTCTCCATCGGGCATGCTTCCTTCTAGCTCTTCCGCTACTTCGGAAGTCCGTTCCACTAAGTGTTCCGATGAACTTCAAATACTTAGGCAAATTCATGGAAGTTTTCTGTCATTCATTTCTGATCTCTGCTAGGCAGAGAGAAATCCTGCCTCTGTCACTGCATCTTGGTGGTCCATTCAGGCCCATGCTACAACATGAGCTCTGATACCACTCTGTAACGTCCCTGACCCTGCGACCGGCGAGGAGGACGCTACCCACACCACACAAACGGGCAAACAGCCCCATGAACATGAACAGACATCAATGCTGAAATTAAAAAGCTTAACATAACACATGCTAAGATGCATAAAACATGCAAGGATACATAGTTACTCAACATTCAACGGAAGCAAACATATACATTCCAGCATTCCACATGTTCATCATAATTCATGAAACAGTAGATATAATTGCAGAGATAAAATAGTCATGAGTACTTATATTTTAATGAAGAACTCTCCCACAACCAGCTACGTTGCTGCAATGTTCCACCCAACCATAGGCAAGCGTGCTCATCAATCTCTCAGCAACACTACCACCCCCGATCTGGGTATGATTCCTCAAGGAATAAGGGTCAATGTAGGCTTACACATATCCAAGGTTTTCCAATTAGCCAAACCCACACAGCAGGGTCCTACCAAGTCATCAAGGAGCTAGGACAGGCTAAATTCCAAGCTGGTGGCCTCAACACTAATATTCTCATGCATACACAGCCTCTAATCCCACTCTCAACAGTCCGAAGACCAACCACTGCATACCACAGCAAAACAATCCCTTCACAGCTCTGTGAAGAAGGCAAAGACAACAGGGGGACAATCCCAACCAACAGGTAAAACAAATCAAGTCCTCAAGACAACTCAGAGTTGTTCTTGGCCCTAGCGTGGCCAAAACAACTCAGCACAACACCCATAAGACGTCCACAGCCATAGAATCCAAGAAGCAACCCAAAACCAGGGCAAATTGACATCCCAACGCACAATGAAAACGATGGCAACTTTACACAGTCCCAACATAGGGGCAGAACTCCCAACATAGACATGGGAAAACTCAGCCAACGGATGTGGAAATTAGTAGTTGTCCAACATCCAAGAACCCACACACACAACTCCTTAATGCAGACGCTAAAGAAAGTTACACCGACAGAAAAATGGGGAAGAACAAATTTCAACCTGTGTGCAAGGGGAAAAACATAGTCCAAAAATGGAAGAAGGAAACACATGCACAATCTGAAATGGAAGAAGGAAATCAGACTCTCCACAGCATCCAAAAATCGTGGAAGAACGACAGCAACCCAAAACGTGGGTGAAACCAACAGCAAGCCCGAATCACGGGTTAAACCAACAGCAAGGTAGAATCGTGGCTGAGAAACCACAGCTATTCACATAGACAGCAGAAATCGTGCCCTTGAGGCCGCTCTTCCAGCTCGCTGCATGCACAAAACCAAAGGAGAACCCTGACTGGTGCGTGAGGAAAAACAGAACGTCTCTCTGTGTGAGGATTCGAATTCCCCAGACCACACTCGTGAAGGTGAAGACCAAGCGTGAAGATGATCAAACAGCGGTGAGAATGCCTTAGCAGTGGAGGGAGTGGAGTGAATGTTTCTTCTGTCCCACGCGACGTGAAGAGGAGAGTCTGCTGGTGGAGTGGGCATGTGGGCAAGGACTGACAGTCCTGCCACAGCCACCACTACTCAGCAATAACTACCTCAACTACTCCACAAAACATTAAAGAGGTTGGATGAGACAAGGGAATATGGAAAATCAAACAAGGCTTTTCCCCCAATAGACCAAGGTTTGACATCCCCCACACCCTTATCCTTTGGAATCATGCCCTTTTCATTTTAACATTGCACTGTCGTAGCTGGTTGTGGGTTTATTTTTAATTGATGTGTGTATTTACATGATGCCAAACTATAATGTGCCGGATAGCACGATATACCATCGGCAACTATCCCCATTGTCGAAACATACACAACCAAATCGATGGTGGGGCTTTTGCCTTTTGCTCCTCACTACGATTAATTACATTATATACATCATGCAAACAGGGTCAAAACCGGGGTGTTACATTATCTCATCGCGGATTAGACCGGATCATAAAAAGGAAACTATTTCCAAGCATTATTTAACTCCCGATTCCCATGAGTTGTTACACTTAGAACATCTGGAGATTTTGAACTTTTCTTATCAAACCAATAATGAGTCAACGCAATACAAAGGTAAAGTTTATAATCATAAGCAAAATCGAGCATTAATGAAATAGTGCAATAATGAATTATACCTTCGAAATCCATTCTTGTTCCTTGGGAAAGGTCATGACTTGGTTATAATTAAGAGGAAAAATCGAGGAAAAAGGACTAAATAATAATAGGAAAAAGGGGCATTTCTAGCACCCAACAATACTCCCTCTCTCTCCCTCCACTCACTCACTCTCTCCCAAAACCCTTCCTTTGCTTCCCCCTCCCCTTTTTTCATTACCTCTCTCACTGTTTTTCTCACCCTCCCTCCCTATCACTCAGTTTATCTCTCTCTCTCTCTCTCTCTCTCTCTCTCTCTC
Source organism: Pseudotsuga menziesii (assembly GCA_001517045.1). NCBI lineage: Eukaryota > Viridiplantae > Streptophyta > Pinopsida > Pinales > Pinaceae > Pseudotsuga > Pseudotsuga menziesii. Next base: position 90,946 of record LPNX011065013.1, read on the forward strand.
TCTCTCTCTCTCTCTCTCTGTTGGAACATAATTCCCATCTAGACCTTGGTTAATAATATTTGCATAAGGTTCCAAGTGTTTGTGTAAGTTGTTCCATGTGAAAATGGTTCTAATTCCTAGTCTAGTGTTTTGGATCATATTTTGTCCACATTTGACCCACTTATACCAGTGTTATTCCATAAAATCTTGTTTGTCCACTTACCCACTCGTTTCCTTGTTCTATGGATTCAATGTGCCCCTCTATGCTACATTTATGGGGTAGTTATTGCATTTCCCTGCTTTAAGGACACTGGTTGTGCCTTTTTGAGGATTTGGTCAATTTGCTCATTAATGGTCCAAAACAAAGCCACTAAACCACCTCTAGCGCCATCATGATGGTTCCTTTCACACTTGTTGACTATATTAACTACTTCATGGTCCATATAGGTTCATTTTGCCTCATTATGGCCACTACTTAGAGTTACACTCGGCACAATGTCATAGATTGGGGGAATTAGTCAATATAAGCCAACATTAATGTGAGCTACTCATATTGTTTGTTGGAACCATCGTATTTGGTATCCCATGGTATTTACCCAAGGTATTTCATGTAATAAAGCCTATATATTGTACTGGGTTTTTTCTCAATAATCAGAGTGGAAAACTTCCCACTGGAGTGATTTTCCTCTAGTGTTCTATCAAATATTTCTTCTCTATTCTTGCTATCTCTTTGTGAAAATAATTCTAAGTGAGATTTTTTTTCTATATAGATCTAGGATGGAATGTCACATGATTCAGATCTTTTGTTGTGATGTTGTGAATTCCAAAATATTACATGGTATCAGATCTAGAATGATGCAAAACAATTTCCATTGTTGCTTCCATTTTTACCTTTGGTCATTTGGTTTCGCCTTTTGTCCTTTCTCAAGCATACTATTGAAGTAAGGAATTTCAAAGAGTGTTGTTTGAAGGTTCATAAAGAAATGGTAGAAGATTCAACAAATGATCCAGTTCAACTTTCTTCCTCTGTGGCTTCCTCTATTTTTCATGAAGATACCATACGAGTTGTTGTCATCAATACTATTGAAGAGAATATCTTCCATATCTCATAATCGTTATTCCATGATTATTCTATTGACTCTTCTAGTGTGCGAAAGAGTGATCCCTTGGATGTTTTAGAAGAAGTACCAAATCTTGGAGTTGTAGCATTTTCTCTCATTGGATCCATCATTCTTATGTATTCCTATATGATTGCTAGCACTAATTTTCATAGTTGCACAGAAGATGGAGGACACCTACATTCACTTGGAGATGGTCTCACCTATTTTGGTTCAAAGCTAAAGTTTCAAGTGTTTCTTCATGCATTTGGATTTGTTCTCTCCCTGTTTGGTTCGGTATGTAAGTTCAAATGGCTTCCACATTTGCTTGTTTCCATTGTTGAAGAAATCAAGCACGTGATTTGGGAGCATGATCCACTTCTTCCCCATAAGAATATTCCTCCATACATACTCATTTAGTTTGGGGTGTTTACATTATTTGGTTTCTCTTTCATGTCCATTTTTTAGGGAGCATTTTTCCTTTTTTCACATAAAACCTCTTAGGTCCCATAAACATTGTTATTGTTCCCAAGTGACTATAAGGTCCTTAAGAGACCAATGACTATAGGAGTCCACTAGATATAAAAATTTATATATTCCATCATGAACGAAGTGAATGGCAATTGATAAAAGAAATCGTGGAATATTATCATTGCAAGATGTTGTATGGGCCATGAAAAAGTTGGATTTTCCAATTAAATGGACCCATTGATTCTTTACATTAGATATATATAGATATTGAAGGGGACCATAGGGTTTCAATAAAAAAATATGCCCATACAAATAAGGATGCAAGTTCCCATACTTTATGTAATGAATTTTAGATGAATCGTCACCTGAACAATATAGTACAACTGAGCTTTATTTCATACCTCATAATGTTTATATTCATGCAATAAAACTAAAGAATGTGTATTAAAAGCATAATATTAAAAAAAATGTATTACAAAATGACACATTGTTCCCATAGTACACAATGGCAACTTGTGCCCAAAGTAGCAAAATGAGCATACATTTGAATCCCATACTATAAAAGTAGCACAAGTGTCATGAATAAACTACAAGGATTAGTGCTCATTTTAGGACTCCGCACACAAACACCATTTAAAAGGTTTTTAACATTAGAAAGAAAAAAACAAATTCGTGTACACTTATTAAAATTTCAATCGAATAAAACATTTATACTTACCGAACATGAATATGTGCATGTCACAATCGGTGTTCCACGATGTGAAGTTATTTATTCGACATCATGATGTGAGACAAGATGCTTCAAGTCATCATGTTGCAAGGAATATGGATGCAAGGAAGTAACAACAAAATCCTCAAGAATTTGTGTTGCATGAGTCTCTCGAAAGAACTATTCAACCGCGGGATGCAAATGCAAGACAATTTAATAATCATAACACTCAAATACATAAATATTTTATAAATAAATTCATGTACCTACGTCATATTCTTGTTTGAGAGAGGGAGATACATTTACCTAATGTATGGATGAGGATGGAATGCATGTGTCTGCAATCATAGGATGCTCTGAGGCCACATCGACAGATAACTCAGTAATTGAATATGGCTCTATGTGTGTAATATGATCATGTCCATAATGTATCGAACCAAAAAAGGAGAGTCAATCAAACAACTTAGATATTAATTATTGTTAGAATAATCCGTCAGGATTATTGTAAATAAATAATAGGAATATGAATAGCTAGGAAGGCGAAGAGGCTGGTAATCAACCGCCTCATGAAATGTATAAATACAGGCATTTGCATTTGAATAAACAATCGAATTGGGAGTTATACCAACAAGTGGTATCAGAGCATAACTCCTGCCTGTTTGATTGTCAGTCTTGACAGTCTGGGTGCCAGACCTACATTATGCCCTTCGTCCATTTGTTTCAGAGCTGCTGCTCATTGCCCACTGCTCTCTTGATTTGGAGAATGTGGTAGTTTATGCGCCCTCCTGGCTGCATAAACC
>LPNX011065013.1:97803-134159 GCA_001517045.1 Pseudotsuga menziesii
ATTAAAAAAAATGATGCACTCATAGGTATGTCAAACATTACATGTTGATCCTACTGAGGCGCTACAGTACTGTCGAGTGCATATTTGTTGACACAAAACACGTCGATAGGTGTTCATTATTTGTTGACACCCAAACCATCACGATCTCCCTGAGCACCGGCCCAGAAAGGTTTTACCCCGTCTGGTAACACCTGCAAAGCAGATGAAGTCTCACCTCAGATGTTCGAGGGAGAGATGTCGAAACCAAGTTTCCACAGTGTGAATGAGGACACTGTGCATCTACTTATCAACTCAGCGCAACATTATTCAACAAATCTAATTATTCAAATTATGCATTAACAGAATCATGTCATCATTTAATAGATCGCATTGGCATACTTAAATGACAGCAAAACATCGATGCGTAAACAGATCTAGCAGTATATCACCATTCACAGTAGAGAAACATCGCAACATTCACAGATACACATTGCATTCACATTTAAATCGCAAAAAACAAGAAAAATAAATATAGAAAAAGACACAATGTTTTTGCTCAATCTCCATCGTGTCATATTACTCTTCGTGGCAAAACACGAGTTCCCCAAGAACAGTTCTTCAGTCACATACACAGATCCAAAAATCCTGAGCCTTTCACAGTGATCCAAGCAATACCCGAAGAAGCTAAGAAGTCTCTAAGCCGATCTAAGAAGACTTAACACTTGCAATTCTACATCTATTTATAGGCTTGTGCATTTACATTGGTGGTCCACTTTAAGTCAACTTCCTAACTAATTCTAACAAAATATACCAAATAATGACCACAATCCACATAATGCGGTCCAAATATACAAAATATGACCAAAATGCATAAAATATATTTTAATCCTCCTTGTGTGTTGTTTTCCACCTCGCGCAGCATCTTTGACTTTGTGCAGCATCTGCATTGTTTCACAGCTAACTTACCCTAAAACTTCCTGCCAATAGGCCCCCAACACAATCTTGTTGCTCACCCTCGAGCCACGACGACCGGAAATAGTGTATTTGTTGATCTTCACCTTGAATTCCTCATACTTTTGGGTGATCTCCTTGACATGTTCTTTGATTTTATCAGTAGTATCCTGGATTTCTGTCACTTCTCGCTCCAATGGGTTCTCGACGATCTTTGCTCTGACATCCTTTCTTCCCTCCTGAACTTCTTGCAGCACCGAAACATCCTTTACCGAGAGTTTTGCACTAACATCTTGAAATTCATCTAACTGTGTTGTGCGCCTCTAGTGACGATCTTTGGCCTTTGCAACCCGTTGGTGTAAGCCCTTCAACTCTGTGTCCTTTGTGATCTGTACGACTCGGGGCATCACTTTGAGTGATGTCCTAAGTGTGGTCAATTTTCCTTCAGCCTCCTGCAACTTCACGGTCAGTTGCTCCAACTGTGCATCCTGAACTACACTACCCCAAAATTGTGTAGTCGTGTCAGTTACCTGCTTTGCTTCTTGCTCCATTTCCTCCAGCTGCGTTGTGAAGTCCTCAATGGTTCTTTTTCTTTCCGCAGCTTGTTTCAGTGGTGTTCCTGGATCCACTATTGCATGTAGATCGTCATTGTCACGCTTCAACTGTGCAATTACAGCCCCAAGCCGCTCTACTTTTTCCTCCACGTCCAGGTCCTCCGTGCTCTTAGGTATCTGCTGACAGGCAGCAAAAACTTCCTTCTCTAAACGCACCCTGCGGTCCCATAGTTGCACTTTCTCTACTACCAGACAATCATGCTCCTTCTTGAGCTCCAAAATTTTCTTTGCTTTCTCCTCTGTCAGTCAATCTTTTTCCTTCTGCAATGCCTCAATCTCTTTGCAATGCCTCATAGGAGTAAAATTGGCACGTATTGGCATAATATTAGCGAGATAAGCAAACTAGCTAGAGGAACCCAGACTCAAGTGAAAAAAGGTGTTGACAACAAATTATAAGGCATAATATGTATTTTTATTATCAATTAATTATGAATATCTCTCTTCTTCCCCAACCCACCCCCGAAATTTTATTACAAAGAATTAAATTGGTTGCATGTTATATCTAATTTGAGGTGGAATTAAATTTTGATAGTTAATTAGAATCCACGTACATAAGTACATTCATATATTTATGATGATTTACATTTTTATAAACGACATGATTTAAGGTTGGATGTTTTGTTTTGTGGGGAAGGTAAGAGATGAACTTGGAATAGCGAAAAGGGTACAAAGGACTACAAGCAAAGGAATTGCAATGCACAATCATCTAAATAAAGGTCTTCCTTGGGTAGTTATATTTAATAGATTATTGATTCTTGAATTACTTTATAATATTTTTCTTACTCTGTTAATGATCCACCCTAAACCATTGGAGATTATTCCATCTAACATAAATGCTGACTCGACTCCAATAGGGAGAACTCTTTGAGTTTCTTGTTTTAGGATCTCTCTCCTCTTTCTTTTCCAATTTTTGAATTGTAGTCTTAGTCTAACTTATAGCATTCCTCTTTCCTTACTGTTAGTAAACCAAGAAATGCATTTTTTACATTTTTGTGAATTTTACTCATCATTTTTCCTTCACCCATCTCTCTCCCTTTTTCAACACATGGGTACTCGTTTCTTTACTTCATGAAAAGTGAAAGTACCTTCATAATTACCTTAAAAACATGAAAAAAATAAGGGTCTTGAGTGGAAGATGCATAATCCATACACATGTATAGGCCATACACCAACTTTTTTCCATAAGAATAAGAGGCTCAAGGGAGAAGAAAGACATGGAGATTTACATAAGCAAGGATATGTTGGAAGAATAGATAAAAGAGCAGTCGTGTCATTCCATTATTAGCCCATACTTAAATCCCCTTGGTTATGAATTTGATGCTAACTTTTTGTTGGGCCTAAACTCCATATTGCTTCATGACCGAAGTAAAGTCAGTACATATAGGTGGAATATTACTGACTAAGAAGTCTATTCTCGAAAAACGTAGAGTTAGGTGATGAAAGTGTCAATAGTAGATTATCAATTATTTTGTATTTGTTGTTTATTATCAATGAATTATGAAGATCTCTCTTCTCCTCTCACTCCTCTACTTCTCACACACACAAATTGATTGCAAAGAGTTGGATTGTTTTGTATTTTATATCTAACTTGAGGTGGAATTAGCTCGCTGATAGTTAATTAGAACCAAGACAAGTAGATCCATATGTTTATTATGAATTACATTTTTATGATAAAAAAAGAGAGAAGAACTTGGAGTAGCCAAAAAGGTACTCATGACTTTAATCAAAGAATTGCAAAAGACAACCGTCTCAATAAAAATCATTTTTTATCCTCTTTCTAAATAGTTATATCTAATAACTTATTATTAATTCTATAAATAAGTATATAATCTTCTTCTCCTTCTATCAAGAATTCACCCTAAACCATTGGGGATTATTCCCTCTAACACCCTATAACTTTATAAAATGTTGTGGCCTTCTCATCATAAGGAAATGACTCCATATAGCCCAAATATTTTAATGAACCAATCTCTCATTTTTCACTACTATAAAAGTTTGCCTCAATTTTGTTTTACTTTTATTATATTATTAGATTTTATTTTGTGTAAAGAATTTTGTATTTTCTTTTGTACTTTTTTGTATTTTAGAAAATTAATTTCCAAAATTATATTTCAATCTAGATCTTTTTTCACATCATAATTTAAGCTATAAATTACTTTATATATGAAATTGATATAAGATTTCGTTTTAAAATCTACATTTAGTTTATTTCAGAACTTTTTATTTTGAATTTTGAATTTTTCATAGAATCTTCATTGTATATCTTAAATTAAAAATTCAATTAAATTTGTGTTTTAATGTCTTTAGTTTGAACAATTCATTATTTTATAAATTTACATTTTTAAACTTGTACTTGAACCTGAACTATATATATTTCACTTTCAAACCTTAAATCGTGAAATATTAATTTGTTTTTAGTTGTAAAATTTATTTTATTTTATTCAAAATTGTTTTCACCTTCAAACCTTAAAGATTAACCTCATTTTATTATTTACATTATGAAATAATAATTTGTCTTTTATTTTAAATTTTCTTAAGCTTAATTGAGAAAATTTTAATATAAAAACTTGTATGAATATAAATTCATCATTTTTATATCTAAATTAGATTTTTTAGGGTCAGATCTTGTTTTGGAGTTAGATTAAATTTATGTTTTTGCCTTAGCATATAGTAGATGAGAGGTGTCATATCTGTCGCGCTTACTGTAACATCCTCAGTGCTACTCTGATTCTTTAGTACCAGTGTAAATCCAAATCCTAGGCTTTATCAAGCGTCTAGAGGGATCAAATCTCTTGAGGTGCAACCCTCTTCTTAGGTATTGCACTCAATGAACTATCAACTTTGGTGTGTCCTATATACAACCATTGATTTGATTCAAACCAAAAGACACATCTTTTTATTTTGGGTCCACATATAATATTTTTATTATTAATATTTAATATTATTTATGGCCAACATATAATATTTATTACTATTTTTTATTTTGTTAGGAACGAACATTACAACATTCCCCATACATGATTTTAAAACCATATGCAAGGCCCTCCTACAACCATGGGTTATTTAGGAGGCCTTGCACATGGTCTTAAAACCATTTGCAAGGCCATCCTAAACCATGTACAATAAAATCATGGGTTGTTTAGGAGGCCTTGCACATGGTTTCAAAACCATGTGCAAGGCCCTCCTAAACCATATACAATAAAACCATGGGTTGTTTAGAAGGTCTTTCTCATGGTTTTAAAACCATGTGCAAGGCCAATAATTCATTTTTTTATTTTTTATTATTTTGTTAGGTAGTAACATTACAACATCTACCCCATATTGTGTTTTTTCCCTGGTCCACAATTTTTTTGCGGATAATTAAATTTTTACATTTTTATTGTTTTATTAGGTAAGAAGATTACAAAATCTCCCCCGTATTAGGTTGTTTTTTGGCGGACATTTATTTTGGCTTATAATTAAAAAAAAATATTAATAAAAATAACTTTATGTAATGTTACAAAATCTCCACCATATTGAATTGTAGAGCGTCTCTCGACGCAAAAATATGTAAAAAAAATCATTCTTATCAAGTAAATAGTTTTTATAAAATTATATATTAAAATATTTTACATTTAAAATATGCAAAACAAAATTATTATTATTTAACATTATTACACAATGCTAAGCACAGCTCTTTGGGAAATGGATAACATGCATTTGAAATGTTGGGAGAATATTTAAAATAGAATTAGAAGGTTCTTTAAAACGAACCTTTTGCTTTCCCTACCCTATTGAATACATCAAGTATTGTATATTGTATTTGTATTAATTGGCGGAAAAAAGACCTATTGAATACATCAAGTATTGTATATTGTATTTGTATTAATTGGCGGAAAAAAGACTCATTAATACATCAAGTATAGTATTTGTATTTGGAAAACTACGACCTTGTTGCGATAGAAGTGGGGCTCCGCGCTCTAGATTCTTATATTTATGTAATGATATTTGAATGGGAGACGTCGTTTGCTCTATCAGAAAAATAATATGTTTCTCCTCTTTATTTTAACTGTTCAAAATTAACTATGAGTTCTTTATTTTAAACCTCTTGCTATGGGAAATCGTATACCGTGAAGTTTTTTTCAGATGAAAAGATCCATGGGAAACCCAGCAATACTTCCCCACATTCATGGATGGTAGAGGTGGTAAATCGTCGACCATCCTAGTAGAAGGCCTAACCCCAAAGGACTCAAGGCTCGAACTTGTGACCTCCCCCAAACCAAGAGAGTGTGCACATGTGTTACCAATTGAGCTAACCCTTGGGGCTATATACCGTGAAGTTATGGGAGTGTTTCTTCCTCTTTCAAGAGAAAGTAAGTCTTCATTAAAAGATCTACTTAAATAATTAAGTTTTATATCTTTATTGTTATCTTTTTATATATTTTAAATATTACATGACCTAAATCTGTTATGTGAATATCTTTATTGTTATCTTTTTATATATTTTAAATATTACATGACCTAAATCTATTATGTGAATTAAGGGCTTAATATATTATTTGTACCATTAGGAACAGAAAGCCCATTATTGTCTCACATGAGTCATCTCCTAACATTTGACTTATGTTAGAGTATGACAAATAAGCCATATTATGTAGCTAACCATTATAATAATTAATCATTAATTGTTAAAAAATTTGAGAGTGTTTCTTTTTTTCTGAAATAAAGTTTGTTTTATAGTTAGTTTAAATTTAATAAAACTTTGTCATGAATGATGGTTACATGAATTAGATAAATTCTTTACTAGATGGTAATGGGATAGTTAAGAATAAATTGTGTAATCATTGGTACATAAATAATATTATGACTAGTGAATTCATTTTATAATTGATAAGAGTGAAGAATCGAGTTTGAGGATTTAAAGCATTGGCAAGCAGTTTTGGGGTAAGTTAGTTGCGCAGCATCGTGGATGTTGTGCAAGGTCAAAGATGTCGCGCAAGATGGAAAACAACACGCAAGTCGGATTTACAATATTTTATGTATTTTGTTCATATTTTGTAGATTTGGACCGCATTATGTGGATTATGGTCATTATTTTGTAGATTATGTTAAGAAGTAGTTAGGCAATTGGTTAACTAGACCACCAATGTAAAGGTGCAAGCCTATAAATAGATGTAGAATTTCAAGTGTTAAGTCTTCTTCTTCCTCTTCTTCTTCGACTTGGTTTTTGACTTGGATTCTTTTTTAGTAAGATCTAAGGATGAACTGAGATCCTTTGATCCGTGCATGTGAGCTGAGGAACTGTTTTGGAGAATCTGTGTTTTGCTGCGAAGGTTAATATGATGTGACGGAGGTTTAACAGAGTCATGGTGTCTTTTATTGTCTTCATGTTTTCTTGTTTTTTGCGATCCAAATGTGAATGTGATGTGTATCTGTGAACGATGTGATGTTTCTCTACCATGAATAATGGTATGCTACTAATATCTATTTGTGCATCTATGTCTTGATGTGATTCATTTATGTTAATGTGACCTATTGAATGATGACATGATTATGTTAATGCATAATCTGGATAATTAGCTCTATTGAATAATGTTGCACTAAGTTGATAAGTAGATACACAGTCCTCCTTCATACTGCGGAAACTTGGTTCCAACAGGTCTCCCTTGAACATCTCGAGTGAGACTCCATCTACTCTATAGATGTTGGCGGATGGGGTAAAACTCGTCCTGGGCCGGTGCTCAGGGAGATCATCATGGTTTGGGTGTCGAGAGAGAGCGAACCGCTGTCGATTGGTTCTGTGTCAACAAATGGTTTTGTTGCGCGACCTTAGTGCGAAGAGGAGGGAGGACATGGTGTGGCATCCAACGAGACCAGAAATCCAAGATTGGTTTGACCAAAAGATACGGGAGTTTGCTGAGAAAGAGAATCAGAACCCTAGACTGACGATTGATAAGTGGTTGTCAGAGTATATGCATAACGGTCCACATAAGTACTTTTTCTCTGATTTTCTGATCATCCTGTACGAGTGGTTGGTGTGACTGACATATCAGAAGACAAATTTCCAAGGAGGTGAACCAACTGCCTAGACTCCGGAACTGATCCAGCAATTGCAAGAGGTAGACAATAAAGCATCAAGGGTTATTGAAATTTGGATTGATAGAATCTTGGAGGGCTATATCACTGAGTTCGCGGTCGACATAGTTAAATCTTATAGCGATGCAGAAAGGGAGTTCTTCAATGGAACAAGAGGTATGTTTATATTGTCGTTACAATTGTCTATTAAAATGCTCATCTACGTAAAAGGCATATTGAAGATGAACTCCTTCGAGTAGAACTCTGGTGTGCGGAGGCTGCGGGTATCATGGAGACGAGGGTTGGATGGAATGATATGGGGTAGATGGATGGAAGTTACGAAGGGAATTTGAGGGAATTCAAGGAAGGAAGTGCTCTTACGAGAGGAGGAGCAAGGTTTCGGAAAGAGAAGAGGCAGAGGATAGGAGAGAGTCCTGTTGCGATCGAGGCGCGAGGCCATGAAGGAAGACCACACGGGACAAAGAAACCCTACATCGATGAAGGAGATGATTAGGCTACGCCCGAGCCAGAGGAAATCTCGACCCAGAGCAACAGCATACCCACGCATCTGTGCACTGTGCCACACTCAGAAAGGAACACGAGTTCAACACCGACTTGTTCGACATGTCAACAACACTCTAATAGTAGTGGATCAGAGACTGTAGGAAGAAGGCCAAGGATGGCGTGCGATGATGTGAGGTTACCCCTATTCCATGGAAATGGGACTGAGGATCCTGAGCAATACTGGTTCTTGTGTGAAGAAGTGTGTACTATCAAACCAACTACGGATGATGAGGTCAAGAAAGGTCAATTGGCGATGACCCTTCGAGGTCGCACACTAGATTGGTTCATGAAATTTGTACAAGTCCCTATGGGAACTCCAACAAAAACACTGGCTGAAGTCAGAAAATGATTGATTGACGAATTTATCAAAAACGAAGTCTGAGGTGCAATATATCATGAAATTGAAGGAGATTAAGCAATATCCAAATGAAATTGTCTAGGATTTCAATCAACGATTTAAGACGCTAATGGCAAGGGTTAGTTTTGAGATGAGTGATATTCAGCATAAGGAATGGTTCATCGCAATGTTACTCTCTCATATCAAACTACCGCTAATGCAGCAAAAGATTGCGACACAGAGCGAGGCTCTGGAGATTGCAATGAAGTTAGAAGATTCACCCGTTGGTGAGAATGTAGTCAGTATGAACCAGATTCAAACACAGTTGGCGAACTTGATGCTCCAGTTGTAATATATCAAGAAAGGAAAAGAGCATCGTGATGAAGTGTGATGTACTCGATGTCACCTAGAGGGACATACTAAGCATCAATGCCCATATTTTCAGAACTACTTGCTATTGGGAGCATCGAATCCATTGAGTTGTGGCGGCATGCCATGATGCCGTATCTGCCAAGTTTATGGGCATCGACATGAAGATTGTGGATATATGCAGAAGATGGTCATGAAGCCAACAAATTTGTACTGCACATTTTGTTGATCTACTAGGCATGAAGATAAAGATTGTTGCGCATATGATCTACTCCATGACATAACAGTGGACATGTACTACATGAAGGGAGAGGACCATAGAACGTTACAGCAACCGCAACAACCGTCGCAGGTGGTACATCCACCATCACAACTATAGCTGCAGTTTGTTTTGCATGTGCAACCACAGCCGCAATTTGTACAGCAGTCGCAACCACAAATGCAATTTGTGCCACAACAACAGTTTGTTCTGCCACCTCCGTAGTACAATCAGATGCATATGGCTCCGTAGCAGGCACAACATGTTCAACAGTAGTTGAATCCCTCACATTATCAATTCAATCAACCATAGTATCACAGTAAGGAGGATTCTAAGGAGGACGAGGTGGAGGCTTTGGTTGAGGAGGAGGACAAGGTCGCAGACCAGTGCAATGGTATAATTTTGGAGTGTTGGGACATTATCATAGAGATTGACCACAATCGCAAGAAAAATTTACTTATTGTATCATTGTTGACCACACTGTTCAGAACTATCCACAGCTGATCGTGAAGTAGCAGCCATGGAACGTTTCACATTTTGCAGTTGTAGAACTAGAACCAGAACCAATTGCAGAATTAAACCAGAACCAAATTCAAAATTAGAACCAGAACGCAAATCAGAATGAGAACCAACTTGTGAATTCACCATTGAACCAGAATCAAGGAATGATAGTTGCAACGATCTCAACAGAACCTAGCATGCAGGATATTGATGTTGTTATCATTACTCGTAAAGGTGCAACAATGGGAGAAGATATTCCATTCCCACAAATCCGGTTGGATGGAAAGAAGAAGGTGCAGTTCTATGTCTACACGGAGAAAGATACATTCTTTGAAGCGTGTGATGTGATAAGAAGAGACCTGGGTAAGTTCCCTATTTATAAAATGCCAACTGCTTTTGATTCAACTTCGATAGCAGGGACATCATGACAGCATGGTACTTTGCAAAAAAAAATTGAAAGTTGCTTGTCGCTGGTAAAGGATCTCGTTGATCTACTGGGCATGAAGATAAGGATTGTTGCGCATATGATCTAATCCATGACATAACAGTGGACATGTACTACATGAAGGGAGAGGACCATATAATGGTACAGCAACCGCAACAACCGTCGCAGGTGGTACATCCACCATCACAACTATAGCTGCAGTTTGTTTTGCATGTGCAACCACAGCCACAATTTGTATAGCAGCCGCAACCACAAATGCAATTTGTGCCACAACAATAGTTTGTTCTGCCACCTCTGTAGTACAATCAGATGCATATGGCTCCGTAGAAGGCACAGCATGTTCAATAGTAGTTGAATCCCTCGCATTAGCAATTCAATCAACCGTAGTATCATAGTAAGGAGGATTCCACAGAGGATTCTAAGGAGGACGAGGTGGAGGCTTTGGTCGAGGAGGAGGACAAGGTCACAGACCAGTGCAATGGTATAATTTCGGAGTGTTGGGACATTATCATAGAGATTGACCACAATCACAAGAACAATTTACTTATTGTATCATTGTTGACCACACTGTTCAGAACTGTCCACAGCTGATCGTGAAGTAGCAGCCATGGAACGTTTCACATTTCGTAGTTGTAGAACTAGAACCAGAACCAGTTGCAGAATTAAACCAGAACCAAATTCAAAATTAGAACCAGAACACAAATCAAAATGAGAACCATCTTGTGAATTCACCATTGAACCAGAATCAAGGAATGACAGTTGCAACGATCTCAACAGAACCTAGCATGCAGGATATTGATGTTGTTATCATAACTCGTAAAGGTGCAACGATGGGAGAAGATATTCCATTCCCACAAATCTGGTTGGATGGAAAGAAGAAGGTGCAGTTCTATGTCTACACGGAGAAAGATACATTCTTTGAAGCGCGTGATGTGATAAGAAGAGACCTGGGTAAGTTCCCTATTTATAAAATGCCAACTGCTTTTGATTCAACTTCGATAGCAGGGACATCCTGACAGCATGGTACTTTGCAAAAAAAAATTGAAAGTTGCTTGTCCCTGGTAAAGGATCTCGTTGATCTACTGAGCATGAAGATAAGGATTGTTGCGCATATGATCTACTCCATGACATAACAGTGGACATGTACTACATGAAGGGAGAGGACCATAGAACGGTACAGCAACTGCAACAACCGTCGCAGGTGGTACATCCACCATCACAACTATAGCTGCAATTTGTTTTGCATGTGCAACCACAGCCACAATTTGTACAGCAGCAACAACCACAAATGCAATTTGTGCCACAACAACAGTTTGTTCTGCCACCTCCATAGTACAATCAGATGCATATGACTCCATAGCAGGCACAACATTTTCAACAGTAGTTGAATCCCTCGCATTAGCAATTCAATCAACTGTAGTATCATAGTAAGGAGGATTCCACGGAGGATTCTAAGGAGGACGAGGTGGAGGCTTTGGTCGAGGAGGAGGACAAGGTCGCAGACCAGTGCAATGGTATAATTTCAGAGTGTTGGGACATTATCATAGAGATTGACCACAATCGCAAGAACAATTTACTTATTGTATCATTGTTGACCACACTATTCAAAACTGTCCACAACTGATCGTGAAGTAGCATCCATGGAACGTTTCACATTTCGCAGTTGTAGAACTAGAACCAGAACCAGTTGCAGAATTAAACCAGAACCAAATTCAAAATTAGAACCAGAACGCAAATCAGAATGAGAACCAACTTGTGAATTCACCATTGAACCAGAATCAAGGAATGACAATTGCAACGATCTCAACAGAACCTAGCATGCAGGATATTGATGTTGTTATCATTACTCGTAAAGGTGCAACGATGGGAGAAGATATTCTATTCCCACAAATCCGGTTGGATGGAAAGAAGAAGGTGCAGTTCTATGTCTAGACAGAGAAAGATACATTCTTTGAAGCGCGTGATGTGATAAGAAGAGACCTGGGTAAGTTCCCTATTTATAAAATGCCAACTGCTTTTGATTCAACTTCGATAGCAAGGACATCATGACAGCATGGTACTTTGCAAAAAAAAATTGAAAGTTGCTTGTCGCTGGTAAAGGATCCCGATGCTCTTGCCAAAATTGAGAATCTATTGCATTGACCGGCTAAGGGACGAAAGGAGTATGTGGTGAACTCTTTACATAAGAAAAAGACAGGAAAACAGATGCATGAATATTCAGATTGGGGACTATGAGGTAGATTCATTCATCTTGGATATAGGCTCATATCTCAATATTCTAGCAAGGAATACATGGAAAAATATGGGGAGCCCACAGTTGGTTTGGTCCCCCGTACAACTGCGACTGGCTAACTAGGCTAGAGTAACACCAATTGGGCGAGTTCTGCGTCTTGCCATGTAAGTTGAAGGGATGAATACTTATGTTGATTTTGATGTTATTGACGTTGTTGATGGCAGAGGCTCCTATCCCACGTTGGTGGGGATTGGATGGGCCAATGACAGCTTGGCAATGATTAATTTTAAGAAGCGTGTGATCACCTTTGAAAATCAAGATATCAGAGTCACAGCTCCAATGGATCCAACTGAAGGGAGAAGGTATGTTGAACCAGTGAAGGATGAAGCTATAAGAGGATGGGATCATGCATATAACATTTCAGAAGATTACATCCATCTAACTGTCGATGAGGAACCTAGTTGGCACAGCTCTAGCTTTGCGTCTTCTGACTCTAATGATGCTTTAGAGAACTGGGAGAATCGCATGCATGAGGTATTGCTAAGGATGTGTGGCTTGATTACTCAATCGTTGTTCCGAGTCACAATCGAGACTGTGGAATTACCAATATATGAAGGATTGTCGGAGTTGTTTGAGTTTCTAGTTGAGTTTGAAGATAAGGTGTCAGAACCACGAAGGTTGCTAGCATTGGATGAAGCATTGAAGTCTACTCCATCACATTGGTGGGAGGCCCATAAGAATTCGATCACTGGATGGTCGCAATGTTGAATATTGATGACAGTTTGCTTTGAAGACGTAGAGGAGTACCACACCTGAAGGTACAATGGGAGGAATAACCCTGGTGATCACCTGACTAAGTGTCGGACTTTGTGGGAATCATGACCAAAGGATGAGTGGGTCCATGCTTTTGTCCACATGTTGGATGAGATTCCATGATCATGGTATGTATCAGCTAAGTTGCGTAGAGAGAGTACTACTTGGGAAGAGTTGACGGTTTTCTTTACTCACACCTTTAGTTTCACGGATACCAATCCAGCTATTCATAATGCACTGTAGCACATTTGTGACATTGTTCTGAAGGTAGTTCCAGTTTCATATCACGTGGACCCACATGAGAGATTCCTGTTGCAGTCAATGATGGAATGCTATAATGTGATTGAAGGACTCGAGGATGGCGATGATCTGCGAAACATCAATATTCCAGAAACATAAGGGAGTCGAAATGTCGGAGCACCTGACATACTGAATGATCCGATGAATCAGCCATTAAAAATTAGGAAGGTCAAAATTGGGACGGAGGAGAACGTTTTCGAATGTTGGCGATTATTGGAATGAAGAAACCATGGCAAAGATCACAGGCCTGTTGCATGAATTCCAAGATTTGTTTCCTACAAATTTCTCTGAGATGAAAGAAATATTGGGAGATCTAGGAGAGATGAAGATCTCGTTAAAGCCCAATGCAAAACCAGTAAAGCAGCGGCTCTATCGCTTGAATTCACGATACAAGGAGAGGGTCAAAGCTGAGCTAGATAGAATGTTGGATGTTGGAATGATAGACTCGGTTGAGGAATTGGAATGGATCGGCCCCATGGTCGTGCAAGACAAGAAAATAGGTGAGGATCGTATTTGTGTCGACCTTAGAAAATTGAATGATGTGTGTTTGCATGATCCATTTTTGACACCATTCACTAATGAGGTGTTAGAAGGAGTGGGCGGTCAAGATATAAGCTCATTCACGGATGGTTTTTCTAGCTATCACCAAATTAAGAGCGCAAAAGAGGATCGTCACAAGACAACTTTTGCTACTAAATGGGGATGTTTTCAATACACCGTGATGCCATTTGGACTGAAGAATGCACCTACAATATTCTCCTGGATTGTTATTGTTGCATTCAAGGACTTTATTCAGATGTTTTTGTCGGTTTATATGGACGACTGGATGGTTTACGGATTGATGAAGGACCATCTAGTGAACCTGCGACTGATGCAGGAGTGCTGTTGATAGCATCAGATCACGCTGAACTCGAAGAATTTCATTTTTTGCGCACCTTTTGGGATGTTGTTGGGACACATTTTTGCAAGCAAGGACTGTTAGTTGACCCTACAAAGATTGCATTGATTTTGAGCTTGTCGCCACCTACAAATGTGAAGCAACTTAGAGTGACACTGGGGCACACATGATACTACCACAAGTTCATCCATGTTTATGTTGTGATCACAACTCATATGGAGAGGTTGTTAAAGAAGGATACGATATTTGTATGGAGTCAGGAGTGTCAGGACAGCTTTGAGACGCTAAAGGCCAAGATGGCTTCTGCACCAATACTAGTTTTTCCATATTGGAATAAGGAGTTACATTTTAATGTGGATGCATCATCAATTACACTGGGAGTGGTGCTGGCACAGCCAGAGGAAGGAGACCTTTATTACCCGATCACTTTCACTAGTCGAAAGTTGTCGTCTGCGGAGAAAAATTATACTATAACAGAGAGGGAAGGCTTGGCAATGGTATATGCGCTACAGAAGTTTCGACATTACCTATTGGGCGGTCATTTCAAGATGTTCATGGACCACTCTGCTTTGAAATACCTGGTCAATAATCTTGTGTTGGGGGGGGAAGATATGTCATTGGCTACTTCTCTTTTAGGAGTTTAATTTTGAGATAATTGTGAAGCCAGGTTGCTTGAATATTGGCCCAGATCATTTATCGTGAATTGAGACAAGTGAAGAACCAACAAACATTGAAGATGGGTTTCCAGATGCACAAATATATAAAGTTGAAATGGTTGATGATTATTACGAACAAATAATTCAGTTTTTAGCAACGGGAACAGCACCAGCGGAGCTTACTAAAAGTCAGAAGAAGAAGTTGGTTGTTAAGGCCACGGATTTCCAGTTGATCCCTGGACAACTCTATATGCTCGGACCTAATGACATATTAAGGACATGTGTCACACCACATGAACAAGGGCAGATATTGGCAGAGACACATGTGGGAGTTTTCGATGGACACTATGGAGGTTGTGCTACTTCCATGAAGGCCCACTCTCAATAATGATATGAAAGATTATGCATGGACTTGCGATGTCAATCAAAGAACTGGAAAACCATCAAGGAGGGATGAGATGCCACTAGTACCTCAAGTGACATTGCAGCCATTTGATAAATGGGATGTGGACTTTTTGGGACCAATTAACCCACCTGGGAAGAGAACCAGTGTGCGGTACATAATTACAACGACAGACTATTTGACAAAATGGGTGGAGGCCTCACCTATTGTAGATTGTACCGCATCGACAGCAGCGAGGTTCCTGTTTGACAACATTGTCACTCGGTTTGGGTGCCCAAGGATATTGATGAGCAATCAGGGGAGTCACTTCATCAATCGCACAGTCGACGCATTGATACAGGAACTTCAGACACATCATAAGAAGAGTACCCCATATCATCCACAAGAAAATGGGACAGTGAAGGAATTCAACAAGGTGTTGGAGCATGCACTTACAAAGGTATGCAATGCAAACTGTGATGACTGGGATTTGAATATTCCGGCAGTATTGTGGGAATATCACACCACTTGCAAAATATTGGCAGGATAGATACCGTTCAAATTGGTGTATGGGCAAGAGGCAATCATGCCTATGGAGTACATTGTTCCAAGTTTGTGCATAGAAGCAACGACACGCATGGATGATGAATAAGCATTAGAAGAATGTCTAGCGCAATTGGTGTAGCTCGAGGAAGACTACTTTGTTGCAGGCATTCACCAGCGTGTTGAGAAGTATCGACAAAAGGTTTGGCACGATCGACATATTAAGCACAAACAATTTCAACAAGGAGACCTGGTTCTGATGTATGATAGCAAGCTCGCCAAACATCCAGGTAAGTTACAGATGCATTGGCTAAGTCCATATCTCATTCATTCCATTACTTTAGGAGGTGCAGTACAACTGCAGTAGCTCGATGGAGCGATGTTGCCAAAGCTAGTGGGTGGTAGCAGGTTGAATCCCTACAGAATGGGCCAGGAGCCGCGTAATGCTTGAGGCATTGCGCAATTGAAAGAAAAAAAAGGATGGCATGAGATGCTAGTTAGGAGGATGGCCACATGTGCAAGTAAAGGATTCAGTATCGCAGTTAGGGAGTCCTGTCGCAACAGCCCTAGGGCCGTGACAATGTCAAATCAACAATAAATTGGGTAGTTAAAAAATTTAATCGGCGTCGCTGAAGAAAAGATACAAGTTGTAGCATGACAGATGACCATACCACGTTGACAGTATGAACGATCAGGAATTTCGCATTGCGGCAAGGATTCTGGGTAGCAAGGTTGTCAGAATCAACAGACCCAACCGATGTAATTCGAGGGTCATCGCCTGTGAAGAGAAGTGTGCACAAGGGGTGCAGATGAACTGGTTGTTATTTTTTATGAACCAGTTGATGGATGATGCACTCGCAGTCCAGGCGGGGCAGTGATCGTTCCCATACAGCTAGTTACTCATTTTGATTGCGTTGGTTTCTTGGATGGAGCTAGATGAGTATCAAAGGATGGATGTAGATGTAGTGAAAGTTTGTAAAGGTGCACGACACTAGAACCTCTGGTTCATGAAGGAAACGGAGCAACTAAAGGGTTGTGCAATTTAGTTATGGATATACTGGGAGGCGTTGCAGGCTACAGCAGTGAAGGTTTTGCAACTAACTGAAGAAGCAGTGGGAGGGAAAATACCAATGAGTCATTCGGTTCGCAATTGGGTCGCGTGCCATTCATGTGTAGTCACAGCGAGACCCAAATAAACAATGGCTTCCCATGACATATAAGGTTTATGACACGGAGATGGAGACTATTATTGTTGATTGGCCTCGGTAATGATGCAAGCTGCTCAATATTGAGGAGGTGGTGATGGGTCTGCTAGCTAATGCACCAGTGGATCCGTTTCTCGACCCACTGACTGACCATGATTCTAACGGAGCATCAACATGTACCCCTACTAATTTGGAAGCAGAGTGGCAGTTTGAGGAATCCCGCATGAAGAAAAAGCAAGACCAAAGTGAGACCAGTGGTAATGCACCAGTGATGGAGGAGTAATTGAGTCATATCATTGCAGCTATTACAACAGCGAATGATGCAGAGCGGGAACAGATGAAGAAGCAAGTGGCAGATGGATTTAGTGAGTTAAAAACTCACCTTGACTCTTTAATTGATGCAGTTTTGACTCGGGCACTGAAGGCAGCTACTATGGAAAGGATTGGCTTGATCAGCATTGGGACGTGGGTTAGGAATGTGCAAATTATGCCCCATGTGATTGAGACCAATAATGAGGATCTCAACACCTCACTGCGACAGTTACAGGATCTTTCCATAGACATCAATGCATTGTAGACATAGACATTGTTGCACATGCAGAGGGTCGTCAATCGGGAGTTTCCAGATAGGGAACACATTATCAGCAGTCAATTCTTAAGGTCGCAAGAGAAAGAGGTGGAAGTGCGCAAAGAGATTGAGGTGTTGCAGAAGGAACAAGAGTGGTTGATTGAGGAGAATACCAAGGCAAATGAGGAGTTGAAAAAGAATTCGAGCCGCCTGATAGTGGAAAAGGTGCACCTCTGTCACAACAGAGTCCACTTAGACACAGTAGTTTATGATGCTTGTCAGCACATATTCGAGAGCACAGTGGAACTGGACACGAAGGCAAAAGCATAGCAGCTTGGGGCCATCATTGCACAATTGCAACGCGACAATGTGGACTTCCAGGACCTGGTACATCTAGACACACCACTGGAGAAAGTTTCGGAGAGGAAAAGCATCATTGAGGACTTAGAAACGTAGCTAGAGAAAATGGAGCAATAAGCGAAGCAAGTAATTGAAGCGACTACACAATTTTGGAGCAGTGTAGTCCAAGACGTGTAGCTAGAGCACCTGAACATGCAGTTGTAAGAGGCCGAGGGGCAGTTGGAAACATTGAATACATCGCTTAAAGTGATGCCCCCATTCATACAGATTACAAAGGCGGCATAGCTGAAGGACTTGCAGCAACGGGTTGCAAAGGCTAGGGATCATCACCAAAGGTGCATGACACAACTAGATACACTCCAGGAGATTGACGCACAACTCTCGGTCAAGGCAGTTTCAGTGATGCAAGAGGTTCAAAAGGGCAGAAAGGATGCCACAACAAAGATCGTCGAGAACCCATTAGAGCATGAGTTGACAGAAAGTCGGGACACTACTGAGAAAATCAAAGAACAGGTCAAGGAAATCACCCACCAATACGAGGACTACAAGGTGAAGATCAGCGGCTACACTATTTCCAGCAGCTAACATGGCTTGAGGGCGAGCCGCAATATTGTTTTGGGGGTATTTTTGTAGGCATTTTTTGGGTAATTTAGTTGCATAGCATCACAGATGTTGCGCAAGGTCAAATATGCCGCGCAAGGTGGAAAACGGTGCGTAAATCATATTTACAATATTTTGTGTATTTTGGTCGTATTTGTATATTTGGACCGCATTATGTGGATTATGGTTACTATTTTGTAGATTATGTTATGAAGTAGTTAGGCAGTTGGTTAAGTGGACCACCAATGTAAAGGTGCAAGCCTATAAATAGATGTAGAATTGAAAGTGTTAAGTCTTATTCTTCTTCTTCTTCTTCAACTTGTTTTTTGACTTGGATGCCTTTTGAGGAGTAAGATCTAAGGATGAACTAACATCCTTTGATATGTGCATGTGAGATAAGGAACTATTTTGGAGAATATGTGCTTAGTTGTGAAGGTTAATATCATATGACGGAGGTTGAGCAAAGTCATTGTGTCTTTTATTGTCTTCATGTTTTCTTGTTTTCTGCGATCCTAATATGAATGTGATGTGTATCTGCGATGTGTATCTGTGAACGATGCGATGTTTCTTTGCCATGAATAATGATATACTGCTAAGATATGTTTGTGCATCTATGCCTTGTTATGATTCAGTTATGTTAATGTGATCTATTGAATGATGACATGATTCTGTTAATGCATAATCTGGATAAGTAGTTATGTTGAATAATGTTGCTCTAAGTTGATAAGTAGATGCACGGTCCTCCTTCATACTGCGTAAACTTGGTTCCAACAGTTCTTCCTTGAACATATTGGGTGAGACTTCATCTTCTCTACAGGTGTTGTCGGACGAGGTAAGACTTGTCTGGGCCAATGCTTAGGGAGATCGCGATGGTTTGGGTGTCGACAGAGAGAGAACCCCTGTCAACTGGTTTTGTGTCAACATAAACTTGAATGTGAGAACAGAGATGGTTATTGTAATCTACTGAAAGGAGATTGTTAGCTCCTAGAAGAGCTATTTATATTCCTGAAAAGAAGTGAATTATGAGCTTAACCTTAGCATTCAATAAGATGAAAATTAGAAGCGGATGAACTGCATAATTGTAACCTTCCTTTTGATTAAAAATAATAAAAATGTTAACAATTTTGGGTTGATGTAGCCCCATGGATGGGGTGAACCATGTATATAGGTTTTCCTCTCTTGCATTGTGTCTTAATTATGTAATTGATTCATGTTAATGCTCCCTAAATTCTATGTGGTTAAATTAATACTTATTCTCTTTATTGGTAAATGAGTATTGGATTATGGATGGTGTTAACTAGATTTATAACTCAATTTAGTAGGGGTACACGTCGATGCTCTGCTTCCAAATTTATGAATAATATATTATTACCATTCGTGAATAATGGATAATAGATGGTAAATGTTGTATGTAATGATCCAATAAATATATTTTGAAGTTAGAATTATAGTAATGATGACAAACCAACAATGTATAGTTGTTTTTATTAAGTTGAAAGGTCATTATTAATGTTGTAGTTAGTATCAGAATTATATGGTTACAAATGGGATATGAATTCAATAGATATTGTGAGTTTTTTTTATTTATATGAGGCTATGTGTATGTATGTTTACTTCCATACAACTAGATACATTAAAGTGGAAACTATATATATATATATAGAATTGTGTATTTAGTGTAAGAAAAATCTTAAGAAACACTAACAATTTGAGTTGTTTAGTTTAAGTTAGAGTTTTAAAAAAATTAACCTATCTCCCAAAAGCGTAAAGTGGAGTTTGGATAATGTATGCAACTATAAGCAACGAATTTAAAAATGTAGGAATGATTAATCAGACTATAAGAACATGATTTTGATTATATACAAGATTACGTATGATAAATGCATAGGGATTGTGCATAATGATAGAAATTGTTGCATCTAGGTTGTGCATTCTGTATAAATTTGGTGTTTAAATGCGTCAGAGAATAAACTTGTTGATATATATAGTTTTATGTCTTGCTTAAAATCACATCAACAAGAGAATAAGATGTAAATAAACCTTGTGAAACTTGTTAGTGTAATGTACAGGTACACTTGTTAACAAGAAACTTTTCCAAATTGAAGCAAGGTTAATGTCATTTGGTAATGTCAATTCAAGCTTATATCAACAAGGTATGAATTTTGTTTAATGTGTAAGTTAGTGAAAAGAATTTATAACTAAGTTATTGAGAAAGTAATGCATTGAAATTAAGTAAAAGAAAATTTTGTTATACTAAAAGTTTATAAGCATTCAAAATAGAAATTTTCTATTATGTTTTATAGTTTCCTTATGAGATTATGAAGCAATCACTTCTTGAAAGAAATTGTGAGTAAGGAGTGCAGGTACACATGGTTGCAAGAAAACACCATTGAATGGGAATCAATAAGGTGGTTGAAAGCAAAAGATAAATTTCTCAATGGAAAAGGGTAACATCTAGAATCAATATGATTCATTGATTATTACAAAAGGTTAGCAGGATGTTTTATTTAATTAAAACAAACACATTTATAGAAAAATATAGCTTACATAACTTGATATGCCGAGAATATACTTTGTTAGCGACTTTGAAATTTTTAATTGAAATACTTGAGTATGGTAATTGTAGCATTTTGAACATGATCATTTATGTATATGGCATATCTGTGATAAATCAATTGATTTATGCAAGTGATAAAGTGTTGTTAAATATGTTGTTGTAATTGACAATGCTTTGAGATTATTGCACGTAATGAACTTTGAGTGTTGTTATATATATATATATAACCTGTAATAAGAAGACTGAACCTAATACACCTAAATACTATTTAGATAAAGAGTTATGAAACTTTTGAGTTGATCACAGGGGACGCCCTGGGTTATAAGGCTCTAAATTCTAAGAAAAAGTTTCTACACTAGACAAATATTCTTAAGACAAAGTATACAGGATTAACCAACTCATGCAGAGGAAGAAGAAAATTGGATATTGAAAACTATGTGATTAAGAAAGAGAGACTGAGTTTGGTGTTGAGCTTGTTGGCTCTGGAGCACCTAAACTGCTTAAGGATATACAAATTTTGATAAGTTGGTACAGAGTTTTCAATGAGCACCCTTGTGAGGTGTTACACTTTGTTGAGCGCTCTATGATATTAAAGTCCTAGGATAAAATAGATACCAGTGAGCACCCAGATGAGGTGTTAAGCTCTGAACTATCTTAAATTTTTGATAAGTTAGTACAGAGTTTCCAGTGAGCACCCTTGTGAGGTGTTAGACTCTGTTGAGTGCTCCATGATATTAAAGTCCTAGGGAAAGATTTATCAGTCATCACCTAGAGGAGGTGTTAAGATATTAAGAAGAACTATCAGAGAACACCTAGGTGAGGTGTTAGGTTCTGTAGTGGCAACCTTTGTGATGTTGAGATTTCAGGCTCAGAGATATGTGGGTTTTCATATCTTGAGAGCTTCTAGACTCTATGTAGGAGATATGCCTAAGAGCTGTAAAAATTCGATGAAGGGTATCATCCTTACATCGGATGAATATTATATATATACAGGTTGAGGAGGCCTGCACATGAACTTTGGTACCATGGGGAGAAGACCCTCATGTATATATGCATGTAATAACTCTTGAAAGAATATTTCAACTTTAAAAAAAACTTGAAACATCAAAGATATACGAAAGGTATGTGAGTAATTTGTGTATTATATGCACCAATATGATATAGTGAATGATGAAATATTGGTTGCAATTCTTTGTTTGAGGTGAATCCTCATGTGACAAAAGTGATAAAAGAATGTTGTTATGTGCATTGGTAATGCTTTAATTAGTACATGTTTTAGTATATGTGAAGAAAATTATGTTAATCCATATGTTACATTAGTTTGATATGATTAATTATGTTAGAGGAAAGGATTAAAAGTACTTAGGAAAAATACTATCATACGAAATGAATGGATGTCAATGTTAAGTAGCAAAGTTATGTGTATGGACATAAAAATGCAAGAATAGTTGTGTTTAGATTATGAATGTTTTATATGTCATGTACGACAGACAAATGTTGCAGGTACATCTTTGAGGGTAAATATAATCTTTAAAAGTTGTTATGGAAACTACAACAGCATTATGTTGTAAAAGAATTTTTTCTTTATGTTCCTTTTAATTATCAAAAGAATCATATTTATGCATATATTCATGATAATTGTGGAAATATATATATACTTGTAGTGTTTGTGTAAACCACAGGTTATGAAAGGCAAACAGTATTAGAGACACTTTGAAGAAATGCCACAGCTAGAAAAGAAAGGCGAAGCTTCATATTTGCAAGGGAAAACAGATGTTGAAGAAAAAGGCTTTGAAGACACCTACATTGGGGACGGTGTACCTTAAAGGGGGGGAAGATGTAACATCCTCGTTGCTACTCTAATTCTTCAGTAAAGTATATAGAAGGTATAATTATTTCAAATTAAATTGTTTTTATAGCATTATATGTGCACCCATTAATTTGTTTATAAAATATTTTACATTTAAAATATGCAAAACAAAATTATTATTGTTTCGCATTATTACACAATGCTAAGCGCAACTCTTTGGGAAATGGTAACCATACATTTGAAATGTTGGGAGAATATTTAAAATAGAATTAGAAGGTTCTTTAAAATGGTTAGGGTTTTGTATCTATCTCATGGAGAAGAGACAACTGCCTTTAGTCTTGGGGGGAGAGGTTTTCTTTTTTGAAAAGAGATAATGGGAGAGAATGGGAGTTGAATTAGCCATCGCGTCACTGGTTCTTGGAGGAGGAAAAATATAGACATTATTGCATTGGGAAGAGGATATAGGAATGCAACGCTGCAAGGATGGAAAGAAAAACAACCCAACTTTCAAATGATTTTTGGTAAAAAGCGTTACATTGGATTTTTGTTTTGTTTTAAGGAATGGAGCCTTATGAGAAGAAAGAAGAGAGATATTTCTTATATTTACATTACCTCTAGTTAATTTTATAATGCCTCTAGTTAATTTTATGATGACTCTATGAATATGGAAATGAGTCGAACTCTCTAAATAATAGTCAATTCTCAACCATTTAGTTAGCTTATAAAATAGTTTTGTGTGTAAAATTTAAATGGCCTCCTTCATGGAGTTTCAAACCCCATCGCTTTGGATTTATGTGATTGTATTCATGTTGCTATTACAACTAAGGAAAGGATGACCCCTCCTCTTTTTGTTGGATTTTGTGCAGCTTCAGAATATATTCTTATTGTCCTCCTTCAGGAGTTGAACTTGTTGTAATCATTCATACAAACCCTAGAAAGAACAATGTAATCCTTGGGGTGAAAAACCAGCAATAAAAGAATAAAATATAAATTATGAAATATAAAATTATATTGCTCCCTCAAGTGAAGTCAGCCCCAGTTAATTTTTGGGTGGGAAAATAGTATAAATAGGAGGTGCACCTCCTCATTATTACACACAACAGTAGCACATCAGCACAAGTGAAGTGCGCAGTTTTTGGTAGATTGCAACTACGTAGTAGCTCAGAGAAGTTCGCGTACACTGCAGAAAAATATTGTTTTCAGGGTTTCAATCTTTGGAAAGTATTTCCATATTTTTCATTTCTTTCTTCATTGTACTCTGATCTCAAAATTGTTATCTATAGACGAAGGTTTTTGGGTTTTCTCCCGATTTGGTTTCCGATGTTAGATTTTTATCATTCAAGCTAGCATTATGATCTTGAGATATTTAACTAAGAGAATAACATGCACAGCAATAAAACACAAGAGACAAGAGGCACAAAGAATTTTAGTCAGGGAAACCATAAAGGAGAAAACCCCACAAATTCCTCAGAGATAGAATCAGCACCAAAAGTAAATCCTGAAAACATAAAGATGATCTCCCGAAAGCAGTATTCTCTCTCTTGTCCCAGCAACTTCTCCTCTCACTCATGCGCCCCAATGAGTGAGTGTGTGTGTGATAAATAGAGAGGCTCACTCTCTATTTATATTATTTCGTTCACTTGAAACTCACTCCAATATGTTGGCCTCACTTAACAATTACTTACTAGAGCCGACATCTCTAGGAGTGTTTAATAACCCTAGTGCCTCACAACTTGTGGGGACTTTCCCTCCTCCAACCAACAAAGAGGTTTATCATTAACACAATGGTGGTGACTATTTCCCCAAATTACAATGACTCACCTAGGGTCGACTTCTCTAGGATATTCTAATAACCCTAGGGCCCCACAACTGCGGGGACTTTAACCCTTGACCAATAGGAGGGTTACCCACAATGACTTGACATGACTTATTACATTATAGAAACTTCCTGGAATAAACATCGGGGTATGACATGACTCAAATACATTACAGACACATCCTGTAATAAAAATCGAGGTACAACCCATAAGATATACGGATGAATACATTCCGAAGTTATAAATACATCAACACTCCCTCTTAACTAGGAAGGTATTCTCTCGACACAATTTATCAGCACAAGTCTTCTTCTTTGTATCATTTGGATCATCATCGAGTATTCATCATCTTCACCTTCAAGTCATCTCTATCTTCAAGTCATCTTCGTCTTCAAGTCATCTTCACCTAGATCTGGAACATAACTCGATCTAGATCATCGTCAGTGGATATGGATCATCCCTCGATCTTGATCATCTCTGGAGCATCATCTTTGGATCTGGATCATCCCTCGATCTGGATCATATCTGTTGGATCATCAACATTGAATCTTCACGGGTGCTATCTCATGATTCTTCTCGTCATAGGAAGTTCTACAGAGCCATCCCTTTTTCATGCTGGTTGTAGGCCTACCCTCCATGCAAATATTTTCCAACACTTATATCTGACCCTAAGTCAGAATGGCCCACCCAGCACTTATATCTGATCATGTAGGAACAAATCCTATAATCATATAAGAAAAGCAACGCCCAACACTCACATATGACCATGTGAGAACACCTCCCACAACCCTGTTAGAAAGGCCCAGCACTCACATCTGTCAACCAATGTCAGAAAGGCTCAGCACTTACGCTCGTCCATGTGAGAAACCAATCCTCCATGCCAAAAGGCTCTACACTTACATCTGACAACCAATGTCAGAAAGTTCCAACACTTATATTCGACCATGCAAGGAAACAATCCTACAGTCATATCAGAATGGCCCCCAGTCCCAGATTGAGCTACCTGGTAACTGACCAGGTGCCTCCATTCCAAGAATGGCAACAGCCCTTATATCTGATCAAGTGGGAACCAATCCCTCAATCACATCAGAATGGCCATGCGCTCACATCTGATCATGTAAGACTACATCTTACAGTCGTATCAAAAAGGCCCTCGGTCCTAGACCGAGTATTCCAGGTAACTGACCAGGCACCTCCATTCCAAGAATGGCATTCAACGCTTATATATGATCATCTAGGAACCAATCCTACAGTCACATCATAATGGCTTAGCACTCATATCTGACATGGAAGTAACCAATCTTCTCACCATGACAGAATGGCTCAGCCCTTACATCTAACCATGGAAGGAACCAATCCTTTCACCATGTCAGAATGGCTCTAGGTCTCATCATTTCCCCTTGGAGGGAATCTCGATCTGGAGAACACCAAGCTTCTCCTTGAAGTACTCAAACTTCACCTTATCCAATGGCTTTGTCAACACATCAGCTATATGTTCGTCTATCGCAACATACTGGAGCTTCACTGCTCCCCTCTGCACCATATCCCTGATATAGTGATACTTGATCTCGATATGCTTCGACTTGTCATGGAACATTGTATTCTCTGACAACTTCACGCAACTCTAGTTGTCAAAATGTATACAAGTAGCATCCATCTGGAGATCAAATAAATCAGACACTAGGTTCCGTAGCTATACTGCCTCACAACTACCTGAACAAGTTGTGACATACTCTGCTTCAGTTGTACTCAGTGCCACACATGATTGCTTTCTGCTAAACCAAGAGATCACACTTGATCCCATACTGAAGCAACACCCTTAAGTGTTCTTCCTATCGATGGAACTTCCCAATATAAATCAACATAACCTTCCAGGTTAATCTTCTGATTAATATCATACTTGAGCCCATACTCAACTGTACCCCTCAAGTACCTTACTGCATGCTTTGCAACCATAAGGTGAACATGTCTCAATGTGTTCACAACAAAGAAAATATCTGGTCTCGTATTCGCCAGGTGCATCAAGGACCCAATCATCTAACGATACATTGTAGCATCAACCGTCTCTGTGGTCATGGCTTTGCAGTCCATCATCTTGAACCTCTTTAGGATCTCTACTGCATACTTCCCTTGTCCACACCTCCATGCCTAGAAAATAGTGCATCGACACATAATAGGAGCATCACTAGTCTTCCGCCTTCAACCTTGAAGCAAAGGTTGGAATCCACTTTACTCTCAGTAAATCCTAGAGTCATCAGTAATCTGTCCATCTTGTCATACCATGTCAAACCTCAAAATCTTCTGCAATCACTCCCTTTGAAGCATCATACTCCCTTTGTTTTCCGTACTCTATGCACTGAAACATTATGTACTGGAGTGACAAGTAGCTTCCTCTGCTACTAATATTCTATGTATCCATCTAGGGTCACTAGATACCAAGATCCTCTGTCTTGAACTTTTTCAAAAGTTCATCTCGCAACCATCTGTGAGCTTGTCATTCTCTATCAACCTTGTAGAAAAGGTTTAGATCTTCATCAAGATCCTCATGTATGTGTTATCCCATGGGTGTCCTCTGAGCTCGTACAAGGTCTTCTTTCATTTGCACACATGATTCTGCCTATCATGTGTCTCAACTCCCACTGGATGCAAATGTCTCTTCGAATATTGCCTTGTATCCTACGATGTTTCCATCTACTGCATGATGGAACTACAAACTTCCCTTCATGTATCGATACTGCATCCTAGACATCATTCTTCTTGAACTGGTCTTCCCTTTCTTCTTGGAAGGTTATGCATCAATGATTTCGCTGCATTTGTCATATTATTTTTCATCTTGAACTATCGTTACTTGTTCTTCGGAACAAGTCTCATTCTTCTTTTCTTGTAGGCGATTATGTATGCGGTCTTTCCTACAAGTCAAATTCATTTGCATGGTTAGATACATTTCATAAGGAATATTCATAATGGAAATTTCTTATGCATAAATATATGATCATGCAACTACTTTAGCCAATACAACATTCATCTATATCTCACGGAAACTTTTCTAGATGCCTTCCATCTCTACCAAGGCAACATTGAGATTGTGCACTAATCCAATATGTCAGCAAAGAGGTTTCATTCTAGATAAGTAGCAATGGAGAATTGTATAGCACCATGAGCTACTTACCCATCACATGCATATTAGTAGTATACTGTCATTAATGCAAACATTCTATCATGCATAATACATTAACTGAATATAAACAAATGCATAACAAAACAATATCATGAAATGACAATTGAATACTTATCTTTATTTGTTTCGTGGGTAGACTCCTTCTTGAGCCTTCAACTTCATCGTCTTCTTCATTTATAATAGCATCGTTTCTTATCCAAATGCTAAGGTGGATAAGAGGTTCTTCAAGAGTTGAGTTCTTCATATTCCTCATCGCTTGAGGGGTCTTCTTTGGATGGTAAGAGCTTGATCTTCAGTTGCTCCCATATTCTATTCTCTATCTTCTTCTTCTTCTTGTGTGTGCTCTTCCCAGAGTCTACTGAAAGTAATCACTTCCTTCTGGCACACTTTCCTCGCATGAATGAATCCCATGATCCTGGGAGACCATTCAAAGTGTCTATCACCACTTCTGCATTCTCCACTTCTTCTTCTACTACTACAAGTTGTTCTCTTATTTGAGAGACCTTTGTAAAGTATGACTGTATGGTCTCTGCATTCTGGATCTTCACATTCTTCAACTGGTTTCTTAAGGTCATATTCTGATTTATGTTCTTCCATTCAAATAGCTTGGTCAAGGATTCAAACATCTTCAGTGTCTTTAGGGAAGACACTTGTGGTACAATGTGATCTGTGATTGAATCAACAATGATCTTCTTGGCCTTGACCAAGTTCTTCTGGTGTAAGGCTTTTAGCCTCATCTCCCTCTGGAACTGGAACCTCTCTTCTTATGTAGGTGTCCAATTCATTTTCTTCAGAGAAATCAAATACTTCCATGCTTGGAAGTTGTAAACTTCACCAAGCTTATCATCAAGCTGATGTGATAGATCACTTTGAAATGAGAACCTCAAATGAAAATAGCAAAAGATTAGATCTTACCAATTTGAGGTGTCTGTCCTGGTTCTGGAGCTGGCTAATCTAGGGTTTGTTAGAGAAACTCTAATTTTCAAAACTTGGAATATTTTAGATATGATTGGATAGAAATATATATTTCTTCAATTTGAGCTGTCCAATGTACTCATTTTCTGAAAACAGTGGAGGGAAGCTCCTGGAATAGGAAGCCCTAGTTTTCCAATTTCTTCTACAGAAATGCTTGTTAATGTTTATGCGGTATCTC
This sequence comes from Pseudotsuga menziesii, assembly GCA_001517045.1. Taxonomy (NCBI): domain Eukaryota; kingdom Viridiplantae; phylum Streptophyta; class Pinopsida; order Pinales; family Pinaceae; genus Pseudotsuga; species Pseudotsuga menziesii. The sequence goes on from LPNX011065013.1 coordinate 126,950, forward strand.
CGAAATTACTACTTCTCTGTGTCTAAAACTTCTCACTGAGGTATCCTCACATGTCCCTATCCCAAAACCATAGGTTTCATCATAATTGGTTTCACCAATCGGGACTTATGATCATTTTCCCAAGGTGACCTGTTACAGGACTGTCCATAACAGCGAATTTATACGGACTACCACGTGTCACTGTTTCATCTTCTTAGTCTAAAAATTGGACCACATAAAGTAAAGTCCATGCCCTTTCTGGAACATCTTCATAAATTTCATTTGGACCTTTTTAACCCAGTATATAGCAATTCTCTCCAGGTATCCTGTTTAGGAATGAATACTGGAAGAGGCTGGAACCCTAACTTGGAGGGATCATATCTCCCAGAATATAGCAAATCTAAGGCTAAATTTTCGACACGGTGTAAATAAGAATTTTATTTTAGGCCTCTGCAATTTTCAGCTCCTGATCCTTCGCCAATATCGAGATATAGTGAATGTACCAAAACTTATCAGTTTTAGTATTTTAGGGTTTTTCCAACTCGGGGTCAAACTAGGGTTTGACTTTCCTGGAGTTTCACCCAACCAAAAATATTGACCCAGGTATCTAAAATTTGATTTTGATGAGGAGAGAAATCCTATGCCGGGCTCACTCACAAATTCCTCTTCTGCAAGAAGCCCTGATTTCCTACACCAAAACTGAAAATGCTCGGAATCGAATTCCGCTTCGACAGAAAGATGCGCCCTTCAATGGAGAGTCAGCCTAGCATACTTTTGCTGAGGGATTGTGGAGAGAGACCCAAAAAGTAAGAAGCCCTAGCTTCTATAGCTGCACAATGTCTTCTTCTCGGGTTAGCTCTGATACCATGTTATATTTTTATCATTCAAGCTAGCATTATGATCTTAGGATCTTTAACTAAGAGAATAACATGCACAGCAATAAAACACAAGAGACAAGAGACACAAAGAAATTTCCTCAGGGAAACCATAAAGGAGAAAACCCTACAACTTCCTCGGAGATAGAATCAACACCAAAAGTAAATCCCGAAAACATAAAGATGATCTCCTGACAGCAATAGTCTCTCTCTTGTCCCAGCAACTTCTCCTCTCACTCATGCGCCCCAATGAGTGAGTGTGTGTGATAAATAAAGAGGCTCACTCTCTATTTATATTCTTTCGTTCACTTGAAACCCACTCCAACATGTTGGCCTCACTTAACAATTACTTACTAGAGCCGACATCTCTAGGAGTGTCTAATAACCCTACTGCCCCACAACTTGTGGGGACTTTGCCTCCTCCAACCAAAAAGGAGGTTTATCCTTAACACAACGGTGGGGACTATTGCCCCGACTTACAATGACTCACCTAGGGTCGACTTCTCTAGGATAGTCTAATAACCCTAGGGCCCCACAACTGCGGGGACTTTAACCCTTGACCAATAGGAGGGTTACCCACAATGACTTGACATGACTTATTACATTATAGAAACTTCCCGGAATAAACATCGGGGTATGACATGACTCAAATACATTACAGACACATCCCAGAATAAACATCGGGGTACAATACATAATATATACGGATGAATACATTCCGAAATTACAAATACATCAACATCTGAGGTAAAAAATACTTATGTTATTTTTATGTGCTTTGTTTATCTTCTAGTCATCATATTGATAAATGTAATTAATATATACTACTATAATATTAAGAAATTTTAACATGGTATGAGAGCAGTGCTCCCATGATCATTGATGTAAATGTTGAGCCTTTCCCAGATGGTGGTAGGTTTTTCCTCCCATGCCAGTGGATGTAAGTGTTGTGTTATGTTTATCTGGGTTGTGCTCCGTGTGACGACAAGATGATCTAAAGATGATGAGGTAACAGTAGGGTACACAGGTGTTCCAAGGCATGTAATCAATCCTGGGATGCTCCTTCATCTTTTGCAGTGGCATATAATCAGTCCTGGAATATCCTGCAAGTTTTCCAAGAGGCATGTAATAAGTCTTGGGATGTACCTACTTGATGGCTTTTTCGCAAAGATGATGAAGACCTACATGGATTCTGGGCCTACATCCAGCATGAAAAAGGGCTGGCACTATAGAAACTTATGATGACAAACAGTATGGGATGATGATCAAATTATAAGAAGATGATGGCAACAGCTATGATGAAGACTCTATGACTCCGTGATGATGACGATGCAATGAAGACCTGACCAAATGTGTTGATGACTGTGTAGAGAGAGAATACCTTCATAGTTAAGAGGGAGTGTTGATGTATTTGTAACTTTGAAAGATATTCTGATGTATATTATCATTGTATGTTGTTTTAGCCCCATTGGGGATGTGTGTTACCCCTTTACGGGATGTCTAAATTGTGTCTAGCCCTTGAGGTACAACCTCTGTTGTAAATCGAGGAAATAGTCCCCATAGTAGCATCATGTAATATGTAATTATGGTCTCTCTAGGAGAAGTGGTCCCCATGTGAGATGACATGTAGGCTCGACTCTTATATTTGTTCAGTGACTTGAAAGGGTATAAATAGGGAGGTGCTCTCCCTCATTTATACACACCTCACACCAGGGATGATTTTAAGGAACCATACTTATTTAAAAGTGTATAAATGTTGGCGAATATTACCAATTCTTAAAACACCAACTATTAAATGATTGGCGATATTTTTTTTTTTAAATTAATTTCCAAGGATTTTATATCGTTTATATATTAGTTTGGCGATTTTTAAGGTGAAAAAATTTTACCCTATCAAAATTGGGCGAAACAGGGCTTCAAAAAATGCAAAATGGCGAATCTTTTTTGGGAGAAAAACATCGAAAAATAGCCCATTGGGCTAAAATTCGCCCCTAAAATTATCCCTGCCTCACACACTCTCTAAGGCGCATGAGAGAGAGAGACAGCCAGAGGAGAGACAAATAGTTGTTGAACATTTCTTATTACTGCTTTTGATCATCTTACTATTCTGAAGATGTTTGCAGGGTTTTCTCCTTTATGGTTTCCCCGATGAAAATATTTGTGTCTTGTGTATCTTTTATATCTTACGCATTTTTTTGTACTTGTTATTCTTTCCGATAACGATCCTAGATAATCTAATCAAATCTTAAGAAAAACTAATGTCGGCCCTAGTTAATTTCTGAGTGGGAAAATAGTATAAATAGGCGGCGTCCCTCCTCATTATTACACACAAAAAACAATGCAGCAGCACAAGTGAAGTGCGCAGTTTCTGGCAGAGTGCAGCTACACGCAGCTCAGAGAAGTTTGCATACACTGTAGAAGAAGATTGTTTTCAGGGTTTCAAACTTTGGAAAGAATTTCCATATTTTTCTTTTCTTTCTTCATTGTACTCTGATCTTAGAATTATTATCTCTAGACGAATATTGTTGGGTTTTCTCCCAATTGGGTTTTCTAGGTGAAAAATGCTTATGCTCTTGTCCTATGCTTTGTCTATCTTCTAATGATCCTACTAATAAATGCAACTAATCTACACTTCTATAATATTAAGAAATTCTAACACTTTTAAGTCTATATATTTCAACCGAGGATTAACTTTGTGCTAAGTGAATAGGAACAGAACAGACTCTTTCACAGAGGAAACGAGTCCATATAGTTCAATCGACCTTTGTTTTCCCTACCCTATTGAATACATCAAGTATTTTATTTGTATTTGTATTAATTGACTGTAAATGTAAGAAGGACCAATACTTAAAATTTGGAAAACTACGACCTTTGCTGCAATAGAAGTGCGGCTCCACGCTCTAGATTCTTATATCTATATAATGATATTTAAATGGGAGACGTTGTTTTCTCTCTAAGGAGAAAAATAATATGGTTCTCCTCTTTAAATTAACTTTGCAAAATTTACCACAAGTTTTGTCTTAAACCTCTGCTATGGGAAAACGTAAACCGTGAAGTTGTGTGAGTGTATCTTTCTTGAATTCAAGAGAAGGTAAGTCTTCATTAAAAGGCTCTACTTCAATAATTAAGTTTTATGTATTTATTGTTATCTTTTTATATATTTTAAATATTACATGCCCTAAATCTATTATGTGAATTAAGAGCTTAATGTATTATTCGTACCATTATGAATAAAAAGCCCATTCTTGTGTCACATGAGTCATCTCCTGACATTTTACTTAAATTAGAGTATGACAAGTAAGCCAGCCATATTATGTAGCGAACCCTAATAATAACTAATCATTAATTGTTAAAATATTTGAGAGTGTTGATGTAAAACAAGATAGGAAGCATCCCTTAATTCTTTTTTAACTAAACATTGAAATAAAGTTTGCATTTTAGTTAGTTTAAATTTAATAAAACCTTTCATGAATGATTGTTAAATGATGGTTACATGAATTAGATAAAGCCTTTATTAGATGGCAATGGGATGGTTAAGAATAAATTGTGTAATTATTGGTATACAAATAATATTATGACTAGTGAATTCATTTTATAATTGATAAGTGCGAAGAATCGAGTTTGGGGATCTAAACTTAAATTTGAGAACGGAGATGTTTATTGTAATCCATATAGGGGAGATTGTTAACTCATAGCAGAGCTATTTATATTCCTGAAAAGAAGCGAATTATGAGCTTAACTTTAGCATTCAATAAGATGAAAATTAGCAACAGATGAGCTGCATAATTGTAACCTTCATTTTGATTAAAAATAATAAAAATATTAACAATTTTGGGTGGGCGTAGCCCCATTGATGGGGTGAACCACGTATATAGGTGTTCCTCTCTAGCATTGTGTCTTACTTATGTAATTGATTCATGTTAATGCTCCATAAATTCTATGTGGTTAAATTAATACTTATTCTCTGTATTAGTAAATGAGTATTGGACTATGGATGGTGTTAACTATATTTATAATAAAACAATGTGCAAAAGAGAAAATAAATGATAATGTACATGTAACATCCCCGACCCTCCGACCTGCGAAGAGGACGCTACCAAATCATCAAACATCCGAGCAACTAGCCCCGTGAACATGTACATACACATAAACTAAAGGAAAATGCTTAAAAGATAAAACATACTAAGATGCATAATCATACATATACTCAATGGAAGCAAAACATACAATTCAACATTCAACATGTCCATCATCATAATTCATTAACAGTAAATATGATTGCAAAAACAGATTAGTCAAGAATACTTATCTTATGAGAACTGTCCTGCAACTAGCTACGTCGCTGCAATGTTCCACCCAACCATAGGCCAGCGTGCTCCTTAATCTCTCAGCAACGCTGCCACCCTCGAGTCGGGCATGATTCCCTAAGGAATAAGGGACTAAGCAGGCTTACACATAGCCAAGGTACACAAATCAGCCAAGCCAACACAGTAGGGTTTATCAGGCTATCAAGGAGCTGGCAGAAGCTGAATGCTAAGCTGGGGAGCTCATTGAAGAGCTAAGGACGCCTACACCAGAGCTAGCCTGACCTCTAAGACACCCACACACACCCAACACTAGGAAATCAGCCCCTTCTCTGCTACACAGTCCCTCAGGCCCTGACCCCCCTTTCCAGTGCTCTTCAGGGGTTGTGGAGAAGAAATCCAACCATCTAACTTTTTCTATGTATATCCCAACACCAGGTTTCTCAAGCATACCCAGCTTTCAAACCCATTCCGCACAGTCTGAAGACCAACCACTGCATACCCGTAGTAAAACCAAGCAATTCGCAGCTTTGGACAGGGGAAATCAATCCCTGAGTCGTTATTGGCCCTATTGTGTCCAAAATGACTCCATAATAAGAATCCACAGTTGTTCAAATGTAGCTGAAACCACAACAACCAAGTCGTGGGGAAAGCAACAACCCCTAATCCCAACACTACAGCCACGGGAGAAGAAAACATAGCCCGAAATGGAGGAGAAGACCGATTCTCAGCCTAGACTGGGGAAACACATACGCAAACCACAAAATCCGTAAGGAGAACATGCACACACAGAACGTGAAGGGATTATCCACAGGAAATCGTGGGTGACAGAGAAAAATGGCTCCTCGGCTCGTTGCCTGGGTAAAACGATGAAGAATCCCCAACCTATGCGTGAGGAGAACAACACCAGTCGGTGCGTGAGGAAAAACAGAACGGTTATCTGCGGGAGGATGGACAAGGATGGAATCATGGGGTAGTGGTTTCCCTACCCACGTGAAGATAAAGAGTCCGCTGGTGGAGTGGGCGTGTGGGCAAGGGCTGACAGTCCTGCCACCCACCACTTCCCAGCAATAACTGCCCAACTAACATTAGGGCTTTTAATGGTTGATACATGGCTTTTCCCCATAGGCTCATGGTTTAACATTTCCCCCTCCTCATCCTTAGGAAATCATGCCCTTTTCATTAACATTGCACCATCGTAGGTGGTTGTAGGTTTTTTATTAATTTTGCATGTTTACATGATGCCATAACTATAATGTGTCTGATGGCACGATATACCATCGGCAACGATCCCAATTGCCGAAACATAACACAACCAAATCGATTGTGGGGCTTTTGCTCCTCACCATGATTAATTACAATATATACATCATGTACCTTTAATGCAACGGGGTCAAAACTGGGGTGTTACAATCCCCTCCCCCTTGGAATAACATCGTCCTCGGTGTTCCAATACATAGGAATACATATACAATTTGCACATCCAAAATTTCAAAATTTTGCAAATCTGTCCCACGTTCAATTATTTACTTGAACTTTCAGGACCAAGCCCCTCGGCTTCCACAAGCTTCTCTTGTTGGTTCTCAGCTTTCGGCTCATCCCCAAGTCTAGGAACTTTTCTGTATCTTGAGCATCTCTCCAAGATTTTCTTGGGTCTTGGCAATTGTTTGAAGAAGACTTCCAGCCAAGTCTAACAACTTTTGGTCTGCTGCCATGATCAATGTGCACTATTGGATTTCACTTTTCTCACCTGTGAAATGCACCATTGATATTCTATTAGACCAAGCATAATGTAGGCATTAAAATCAATCAATTAATTGCCCAATTGGCATGACAGTCCAAGTCTCATCAAGGAGACTTTCATATTTTCATGCCTTCCCAACAAGCACATGAGCTCATTCATGTCCATTCTTGGGCAGGGAATTAACTATTCCAGCATTCATAATTATTTTAAGCAAATAGACACATTCAATTTTCATCCATACATGCATTCAACAATCTTTTGTTTTCACAATGCATAAGTATATATATATATATATATATATATATATA
>LPNX011065013.1:134258-162840 GCA_001517045.1 Pseudotsuga menziesii
AGAACCCACACCACCACTGTGGTTTTCATGCTCTCAGCCTCTTTCCCTTCACTGTGAATTCCCTCTTAGTCATGACACTTAGTGTCTCCGGTCTATTTTAAACCTCTCAACCATGGAGCCTCCCCACATGGTTTGTCTCGGCTGCTAGGACCTTCACAGTCTCACTAGCACCTTTTTCATTAATGCTCATTCTGAGCTCTTCAGGACAGTCACATGTCCATATGCACCCCTAGGATGCTCTCATAGTCCTCGCTCCCAGCGATACCTATATTCAAACTTTGAATAGATTCACATGTTTAGTTTATTCTCAATCGTTTTTATCTCTTAAACAAGAGCTTAGAATATCATAACCAAATCATATACACATGTATATTCATAAGCAAGAAATTGCAAAATAATCCAATACTTATCTGTACTTTGAGTTTCCTCTTTGGTCCACAGGATCCTGCTTCGCTTTGCAAGCCTTGGGATTGCCTATGGGCTTGGATGTTAAGTCAGTATGCAGGCTGCTTCACAACATCCTTTTATATATATATCCAGCACAGTCAAGCCAACCTGCAGTTGGGTTTATCAGACCGTCCAGCCAAGCCAATATACAATTGGGTTTATCAGGCTGCAGCCAATCAAGCCAATACATTACTAGGTTTATTAGGCTATTCAGCCAAGCCAACTAACAGTTGGGTTTATCAGACTACGGGTAGTCAAGCCAACATTGTAATGTTTCCACAATTTCCACAACATCAAATAATTACACAGTCAAGCCAACCTTCAGTTGGGTTTATCAAACCGTCAACAAATCACATGCACTTATATCAACAATACACTTATATCAACAATGCACTTATATCAACAACCAATCAGCCAAGACAACACAGTTGGGTTTATTAGGCCATCAACAATAGCACATGCACTTATATCAACAATAAACGACCATTTCCAGGTCCAGGATCTACTATGGATCCCCAGGAATATAATAGCCCAACATCTCCTTCTAGTACATCTTCATGCTGACTGGGAAGGAAACTTTATCATTACCATTTCCAGGTTCCATTTCCATCAGTGAGCTCTAATTCCACTACCCCATATAACACAAGAAACCACCCCCTTCTCTGCTCTTCAGTCCTTCGGGAATGTCTCCTTCTCTGTGCTCTTCAGTAGGAGGTAGGATGAGCCCAATCCATTGTCCATTTAGTGTGCAACACCAGACTGCATCTGTTTAGCCTGACAACACAAGCAATATAATCAAACTCATCAGCGTTATTGCTCTAAGACTGTAATCATATTTTACATCATTCGCTATCAAGTATTGAGACACCAAGAGTGCGTCCACTCCCTAGGGTGTAATCAATATTGAAAACCCTTTCATGATCCGAAATCGGGAAAGTGTGCACCATTTTCTAATGTGTGCCATGTAGGCCCTATTCATACTCAAGCAATCTGCCATAATGGAAATAAAATCAAAACATGCTTTGCATATTGAATTTAACAATTTGGCATGCATATTCTTAGCTAGGGTCACAGAACACTTATCCATTTGCCAAAGCAGTATTCCTTCGTTAAGGAGGAATGGGGGCTCCCTTCTTTGAGTTGGCAATCCCTCGGTTTTCCATCCCAACTCCTTTTTACATTTCATATCCACATGTCTTACCTACATAATCTATACCATCTCACTCATGTTGCTTACCAAACATGTAGTGCAGATGAAACATTTCCAAAAATGTCCGATGGAGTTTCACCCGAAACCCATTTCCAAGATAGGGGAGAACCTCCCCATAAAGTTTGGCTCCTTCAAGCCATCACACATGGTCTTCCTGTAATGTATACCCCTGGCACATTCATCAAGTAGCAAAATAGTCAATCATTATCTGATAATACAATCCAAATTGATTGTTCCATACCAAGCAATGACATTAGTAATTAAATTCAATAGGAATTTGCAACTCTGTCTACTATAGAAATTGATTTGCTTAACAATGAGGTGATCCTCATTAGTGGGTCTCTTGTAAGCAGCACCACTATGCCCATTATGATTTTATGCTTACTAGCATAATATGAACACCCACTTGCAATGTGTCCTCTTGACATAATTCTATGCAAGCCAATAGTGATTACTAGTTGTCAGCAATTTCTCAAATCTGAAATTTACAAATTCAAATTGACAACTCATTCTGCATACATACTATTTTCACACCATGAGACTCTTCTCATGAGATTTGGCTCTTTCACATGCTAGATTTCGGCCTTTGTCATGGTCTTACCCACATTGCCATGCCCCAAGCAATCTACCTGAAACCTGAACTTCAATCATCCAAACACTTGTTAAGTCTTGGTGCATATAACATTTTTCATTGTTGCAACAATCACTGAAGCATTTTCAGAATCCTAGAATTCAAATACTTCCAGCTATTAGCATATTAATATCACCAAACTCATTCACTTCGTGAATCATTATCGTACTTTAAATTACAAGGTACAGTCTCCTCGTTTATGCAATTTAAATGAAAGGTTTAGATATTTCTTACTTCACAAGCGTATCATTGTACCACCTTGCCCTTCCATAGAGCATTTTCGGCAGTCAATTGATCATGACTACCCTCTTCATGCACTTACTATCCTGCATTCATAACAGCTCTTGAAATTGTTCCAAAATTGTCATCATTTCATCATTTCTGCCATCAGTTATTCATAATAACACATGCACTATCTCTATGCATTCATGCATTGCATCACAACATTTGTGCCCATACTTATGTATGCATATCTACAACATTTACTTGTACTTTTCATATGCATCTATTCAATGCATAACCACAAGATTTATGAATTCTTTTAATGCATATCCACTCAATGCTACCTTGCATTGATTCAAGAATACTATGCATTCAAACATACCATGCATGGCCGAACCATGACTACTTCATATAGGATGCATTACTATAATCAAGACCATCAGTGCTTACTTTCTTTGGGCTACTAAGCTCATAACAACATATGCATGATACATTTTTGTATCAATGTAGTATAAATTTCAAATACCCACATGGTATGAAACCTCTTGCTTTTACCACTCCATGCAATTGTTATAATTAAACCATTACCTGCATGGATCCTACTTACACCCTTGACATTACCAGTTTGGTTGGTCTCTTGCAGGAGATTGCAGAAGTTGTTCACCAACTTTTGATTCTGGACTTGTTGCCTTATCCCTTTCTCCATAGGGTTGTTGGTCACATTCATCAACATCAGCAACATATTTAGCCATGTCCAGGTTGTCGTTGGTTTTTTTTTTCCACTAATGCCAACACCAATGCAATATTTACCATTAGTTGTTCCTTATAAGTGTATAATTCTCACTACTCTTACCAACATGTAATATCCTATGCATGCAAGGCATATCCTCATACAATTCATGTACAAAAATTATAAAATGTAATTATAATTAGCAAGACAGGGTTTAAGGAAATTTCCCTTTCCAAGTCCCTCATCCTTGCATGGAACTCCTCTTCCACACAATAGCTGGTTTGACTTCATGGTCTTGCTACCTCTAGGCATGCAATTCTCGGATTTGTCCATGTTGACAGCAACACACTTTCCAAGCAACCACTAGTACTTTTCTGCTTTGCATTCAAATTCTGGTGACTCAACCTTGTTCCCTGCTGGATAAGCTTTCCAACGCCTATCCACATGCCTCATTCTGACCTCGGGTGTGAAAACCACACCACTTCTAACATGATGATTTTCATCAAATTTAGGCAAAACACACAACTGTATTTTGGTCTGAATTACCAACTTTAGCCACCTAGAATTCTTCTTCCTTTCTAGCCCTGGAACTGCTGAAAAATACACTGAAAAACAGTTAAAAATCACGAAGAAATCCCTCTGGAAAAACCCAAAATTTCTTTTTCCCAATCAGATCTCCTTCCAACTAAAATTCTGATGTTTCGGCGGCCAAAACCTCTAGTTTTCTCCGTTGCTCATCAGCGGTCTGTTCATCTATTTTTCTCCGACATGTCAGACCCATAGTTGTCTAGGCTTCCAAACTTTATTGGCGATGCCAAGGACTATCCATCGGTGGTCAAACAACCAACTTTTTCTGCTGTATCGGCGGCTCCAACAACTAAGGTTTTCCGCAGTATCGGTGGCTCCAACAACTACAGTTTTCTGCATTATCGGATCCTCAGTTGTCTCGGCTTTCAATATTTATCATTATTGGCGATGCTGAGGACTACTGCGTATTGGCAATCGGATACATTAATCACTACGGCATCGGCAATCGAGACCATTGTCCATCGGATGGATAGTCCCTTAGGTGGCCGCAACGGCCGGCAGCGATCCCACTATGGTTTCCGCAGACCATAATACTTCATCAACTGTCGGAGCTCTAAACACTTATGCGTCGGTGCTTTAAAACGAAAATTTTTCACTGCGTCGGCGGTCAAATCATCGACGGTTAAAACCTCTAACCGTCGGGAGGATAGTTCACATGACCGCCGCAACGGTGGGTTCACAAACATTTAAATTTTTTCGATGACGTCCATCGGCGGTTTGATCCTCTAAACTTCACTGACGTCAGCACCTTCATCGTCTATTTGTCGCCGATCCCATCTTCTAGTCATCGACGATCCAATCAACTAAGTTTTTCCGACGTCTCCGGTACTTAGACAAATTTTTCACAAAATTTTCTTTCCTTGTCCGCCGCATCGACGGTTCCATCTCCTTCCTTCCACCGCTTCATCGGCTCAAACTTCTTCTATTCTTCACCGACGTATCAGCGCCTTCACTATCTATTTTCCGCTGAAAATCTCAGGGCTTATATTCTCTGTCTCCTGCCGTCGTTTCGGCGACCTTCAGCTGAGTTGAGCCGACGTTCCGGCTCGAACTTCATCTAATTTCCGCCGACATTTCGGCGGTCCAAACAGCTAATTTTCGTCGATCAATCCACTAATCTCCGCCATCGTTTCGGCGCCTCAAACAACTAATTTTTGGTGATATTTCACCTTTTTCCCGCTGCCGTATCGGCGGTTCCATCACGTAAGTATCGGTGATCCGAACAACTAATTATCGCCACCGTTTTGGAGATCTTTAGCTATACAGAGCCGACATATCGGCGTCTACATCTTCTTTCTTCCGTCAATCGTCGACAACTTCAGAACTTTGTTGAATTCCAAAATTTTCAACACTTAGAAGATTTTTCCTCCGGGCTCCGCGTTGGCTGCGTGATTAGCTAATTGTCGCCGACCCAAACAACTAGACTCCGCCGATCGCCGATGGCCTCTTTTCGGATGGTCTTTCAACTAAAAGGGGTCGGCGTTTCAGCGGTCTTCGGCTATTCTCCACCAAAACTGCGACTCCAACTTCCACTAATTTTCATCGACGTATCGGCTTGGACTTCTTCTAAATTTCGCCGATCAAATCGACTAATCTTCACCGTCGTCGGGGTCTGTATCAAACGGTCGTTAGACTAATCCGTCCACTACATCGGAAGGGCTTCCCACTAAGTCTTCTGATGCGTCGACGGTCTGTCACTTGAAAATTTTAAGAAATTATTTTATGCCTGCCCTTCGTCGGGTGGCCTTCAGCCTATACTTTCCGATGTATCAGAGGATCTTCCCTGTTAGTTCTCCGATGACCCGACGGAGTCAACACTTAGACAAATTTTTCAACAAAAGTTTTCAAGAGAATTTTCTATCATAATTTATGATCTCAGCTGGGCAGAAGGAAACCTGCCTCTACTAGCTGATATTTCATGGCCCTCTGAGGCCCAATGCTGCAATGATTGCTCTGTCACTGCAACTTCACGACCCATTCAGGCCCATGTTGTAACCTTTGCTCTAATACCATTCTGTAACATCCCCAACCCTCCGACCGACGAAGAGGACGCTACCAAACCATCAAACATCTGGGAAACTAGCCCCATGAACATGTACATACACATAAACTGAAGGAAAATGCTTAAAAGATAAAACATACTAAGATGCATCATCATACATATACTCAGCGGAAGCAAAACATACAATTCAGCATTCAACATGTCCATCATCATAATTCATTAACAGCAAATATGATTGCAAAAACGGATTAGTCAAGAATACTTATCTTATGAGAACTGTCCCGCAACCAGCTACGTCGTTGCAACGTTCCACCCAACCATAGGCCAGCGTGCTCCTTAATCTCTCAACAACGCTGCCACCCCCGAGCCGGGCATGATTCCCTAAGGAATAAGGGACTAAGCAGGCTTACACATAGCCAAGGTACACAAATCAGCCAAGCCAACACAGTAGGGTTTATCAAGCTATCAAGGAGCTGGGAGAAGTTGAATGCTAAGCTGGGGAGCTCATTGAAGAGCTAAGGACGCCTACACTAGAGCTAGCCTGACATCTAAGACACCCACACACACCCAACACCAGGAAATCAGTCCCTTCTTTGCTACACAGTCCCTCAGGCCCTGACCCCCCTTTCCAGTGCTCTTCAGGGGTTGTGGAGAAGAAAGCCAGCCATCTAACTCTGTCTGTGTATCTCCCAACACCAGGCTTCTCAAGCATACCCAGCTTTCAAACCCACTCTGCACAGTCCGAAGACCAACCACTGCATACCCGCAGTAAAACCAAGCGATTCGTTCTTGGCCCTATCGTGGCCAAAACAACTCCATAAGAAGAATCCACGGCTGCTCAAACGTAGCTGAAACCACAGCAACCAAGTCGTGGGGAAAGCAATAGCCCCCAATCCCAACACTGCAGCCACGGGAGAAGACCGATTCTCAGCCTGGACAAGGGAAACACATACGCAGACCACAAAATTCGTAAGGAGAACATGCACACACAGAACGTGAAGGGATTATCCACAGGAAATCGTGGGTGACAGAGAAAATTGGCTCCTCAGCTTGCTACCTGGGTAAAACGATGAAGAATCCCCAACCTATGCGTGAGGAGAACAACTCTAGTCGGTGCGTGAGGAAAAACAGAACGGTTCTCTACGGGAGGATGGACAAAGATGGAATTGTGGGGTAGTGGTTTCCCTGCCCACGTGAAGATGGAGAGTCCGCTGGTGGAGTGGGCGTGTGGGCAAGGGCCGACAGTCATGCCACCCACCACTTCCCAGCAATAACTGCCCAACTAACATCAGGGATTTTAATGGCTGACACGTGGCTTTTCCCCATAGGCTCATGGTTTAACATTACCCCCTCCTCATCCTTAGGAAATCATGCCCTTTTCATTAACATTGCACTGTCGTAGCTAGTTGTAGGTTTTTGATTAATTTTGCATGTTTACATGATGCCAGAACTATAATGTGTCGGATGGCACGATATACCATCGGCAACGATCCCAATTGCCAAAACATAACACAACCAAATCGATGGTGGGGCTTTTGCCTTTAGCTCCTCACCATGATTAATTACAATATATGCATCATGTACCTTTAATGCAAACGAGGTCAAAACCGGGGTGTTACAGTACAAAAGAAATGAAAGCAATAATATAGCATTATCATTCGTGAATAATGGATAATAGATGGTAAATGTTGTATGCAATGAGACAATAAATATCTTTTGAAGTTAGAATTATAGTACTAATGACAAAACCAACAATGTATAGTTGGGTTTATTAAGTTGAAAGGTTATTATTAATGTTTTAGTTAGTATTACCAATGAGCCAAACCGACGGCGCAGGGTGCCTCAGTCCACAAGCCCGACACGTGGCACCACGCATGTTGGCAGGAAGACCACAAGCTCCAACTCCCTTGCGATGAGCTTAAGCTCCCTCGTGCGGACAGAGAGGGATGTCACTTCTCGGTTCTCATCCTAAGCTAGCACTCATCAGGAAACCTCCTACGCATTCATGTTGGTTCAGGTGCGTTTAATGGCTACAGGTACATAGTTATTGCAAGGCCAAGTTGGTGCCATGACAAGGAAATCCATGAAAAAATGCGGCATTGTCTCCGGTGGTCTCTTTGATTTACTGTTTCGGTTCGTGGGATGCTCTGCGCAGCCTGTGGTTTGGTTTAGGCTTGAGAGATGCTTCGTGCAACCTAAGGTCCTATTCTGGTCCATAATTCTGGTATATATTAGAATCCTCCACTGGCTTGTTGGCTTTGAGGGAAACCTCATTCTTGCAGGAGCTCACAGTGTGGAAAGGGTTCAACACTTTGGTCAGTTGCTTCATCTTACGTCGAGGATTCGCCCTTCCTGCAACACCCAGGTATAATTGGCTCATCACCATGTCTAGGCAACATGGTACGCCCCCGCGTGCCAACAGTGGGAGAGGGAAAGCCCAAAGGAGGCTTAGTGTTCAGATGGAGGAGGGGTACGAGGCAAAAATCTCAATGTCGGTCCGTATCCTCATTGATGATTAGGAAGGTAGGGTGGTGAACCAATGTTTAACAACAAGGCATGGCAGTAACAGGATTAACCACTACTGGATGGTTAAAAACAAGCCAGGCAATCAAATGGAGGATATGCTTAGTAATTGGAGTGCGGCTCATGATACAGTCCTTGCCATGAAGGAAGAAATGGAAAAAATGGATGGGGAACAGTCTGGATGCCACCTTTGCATGGAAATGCATGGCTAGCACTGTTAGGCAGGTGGGACACGTGGATGGAGGAAGTGGAAGCGCAACAGGCGGTAAGTCAAGGGATGCCAGCTCAGTATCGACGCCACAGTTGCCTCAGGCTCCCTCGTTCCCCATCCCGACCACCATTAAACCATTGTTCAAGAGGGTGAGGGAAGACGAAGGGCCGACCAATGAGCTACCACAGTCCACATTAGCAACCAATGCTAATGCCACCAGCAACTCGAAGGAAGGAGGATGGGGATGCCCAATCCTTGAAGAAACCCCCCCCTCTTGATCCATGCTCAGGCCATCAGCAGAGTCGTGTGCCTCTCAAGAATCGGACTGTTATATTAGGTTTTTTGCTTTTTGTGTTTAGTTTGGTTGCATCTATGTTTATTTGGAAGGAAAAACTCTATAATTATGATCCCTACCAACTACTTTGGGTTCCTTAATATTTTGAACATCCTCTGTAATAGCTTTGTCAAATTACCCTCAATTTTTGATAGGCTCGGGTGGTGGTTCCACCACCTGAGACCTCATATGGCCAGTGTCTTTTTTGTAATTTTTGTTCTCTTAGATTAATAGAATTTTCAATGTTATAAAAAAATGTTTTAGTTAGTATCAGAAGTATATGGTTATAAATGGGATATGAATCCAATAGATATTGTGAGTTTTTTTTTTATATGAGACTATGTGTATGTATGTTTACTTCCATACAACTAGATACATTAAAGTGGAAATTTTATATATAGAATTGTGTATTTAGTGTAAGAAACACTAACATTTTGAGTTGTTTAGTTTAAGTTAGAGTTTAAATTATTTTACCCCATCTCTCGAAAGGGTAAAGTGGAGTTTTGGTTTCTTACACTTAAGTGGCACATGTAGGCTCAAAAGACAAAAATAAAAATAAAAATATTTTTTTTATAAAACCAAGTACATGTCATTGCAACTTTAAGTTGGCTAAATTATAATTTGTAAAATATATTTATATAAATATACACTGGATTTGAATTTCAATTTCCATATTTCTTGGCATATTTTACAACTTGAAACGAGTAAGTAAATAGTTTACTTCATAATTAATGAATAAATGCAATTTTGGCATATTTATAAGGTTTATGTGTTATTGTTTACTATTCCAAATTGGAATTTGGAGTAGTTGGAAGATGGATGATTGTGATAGAAAATATATTAGATTATGTATTATTAAGTTTAATAAAACAATATGTTAGATATTAATTTTGCAATAGTTGCAAATTAATCATAATTGGGTAAATTATAAGCATTTTACGTCATAATTAATTAATTAATGCAATTTTTGCCCATTTATAAAATTTATGTGTTACCCCTAAATTACAAAATCATTTTTATTTAACATGATTAATACTTTATTACAATTCACCATTTTGATGATGTAAATAATTTTTTTAATTCTTTTTATGAGATGATTTCAATTTGGTAATTTTGGTTTCTTGGAACCAACATAGATCCATCTTAACTATCAAGTGCCCAGAGAGATCAAAGCCATTGAGGCGCAAATCTTTCATTAAATTTATGACTCTAAAAGGGGTTTGCACCTCAAATGATTTGATCCCCTCAACCCTTAATAGAGCCAAAGTTAATATGGATCTATTTTGGTGTATTTTCAACATCTCCAACTTTAAAATTAACTTAGAAATTTGAATTACCATATTGTACTAGAGTCTAAAATATAATTCTGGAACTTAGAAATAGGTTATTTTCACAAGTATTGCATTTTGAAATTTTGCATTTTTTTTATTTTATTCAATTCAAAAATTGTAAATTCTAGATTGCATTTGAGCATTTTATTTTCACTTTCATATCATAAATTTGATTATACACTTAACAATTATAAATCTAAACATTCTCACTCACATTAACATCATTTAGATTGAGATTTATAAAAGTCTAAACATCAAACCATACTTATACCTAAATTTATATATTGGTTTGTAAACTTGAACCTTATCTTGGCTAAAGAGCTTGAAAGAGTTTAAAAACCAAATTGATCCAAGTACAAAAACTCTTCACTTCATACCATGAGCCTTGGACTTGAGAGTAACCTTAAAGATACCGCTTTGTGCTAGAGAGCTAGCCTAAAGTGAAAAAAAACTACCGAGTTGGCAATGGGTAGCCTTCCTAAGTTACAAACTAACACCTTGTTGCTTGTTACTTCATACTTTTGTGGGCACTATATTTTGTTGTAACACATCTTTTTATACATAATGACATTTTATGCCATGAGCATATATCACCATCCCAAAAATAATTGATAGAACTCTAAAGTAACGTTTACAAAATTTTGTCACAAATAAGCAAAATCAAAAGTGTAATTCGTTGCATTTGGCATAATGGTTATAGCCATAACCATATAACCATATATAATAATAGATAGTATATATAAAACATCATCATCATAAACCCACCATAGCCTTCTAATATTATGAGATTCCCAAAATTAAAGATTTTATCGCCTCTAATTTTAGATCTCATTTAAAGTCATTTTCCTTTTAAACAAATAGTTATGTTATGCACAAAATTGGATAAAACAAGGTGACCAACATCATTCAATGAAAGAAAAAAATGATTACAACTATGCTCATCTCCGATAATACAAGTAAACCTCGTTAGAAAATAAAATAGTAACAAAATTAAACTAGCTCCAAAGTTCTACATACCGAGTTTGAATAGGTAATAGATCCAATTGCATATAGGTAATAGATCCAATTACACATGCCTCGGATTTACCATAAAAGAAAGGCTTTACATGATGTCATATCCGAGAAACTAACTTTACATGGTTCTCAATGAGAAAGGATGAATGGTAATACAACTTTGAAACTCTTGGGCACTGAGATAAAATTACTAAGCTCAAACCAAGTTACTGAATACTTGATTATATGGAAAACCTACCTAATTAATAAGCATCCTACCCAAAAGAGGCTTGAGCATAATATTTAGTCTTACCTATGCTTTTAGGGCATAGCAACTTAAGAGAGGGAGGCTTGTGATGTTTCTCATAAATGGGATACAGTCATGATGAAGGCTTGCCACCTTTCACACAAGCATTAAATAGACAAAGAGAACCTTGCCATGTCACAATTTTACATTTTCCATAAATAAATTATCAAATGTATAGTTATATATCATTCCCTCTGCATTCCTCTCCAACAACTCCTAAAATTAGAAGTATCTAAATCCATAAGGTCATTGTTGACATACAAAATTTTGTAAGAATATACCCCAACTAAACTTTTCAAGATTCCTGCTAAAAAAATTGAAATGAATTTCAATGTTCTAAACTACAAATAAGTAACTAAATGACAAGAAATGGCTCTGAAGAAATTCTTGTTCAAATAACATCTCGTAACAAAAATATTATGAGTTACTTCTTAGAAAATATCAAAAGACACGCTAGTGAATTTGCAGACCATTGATCATCTTATCAAAATGGCATGGCAGTAATACTCCATTGTATTATTTGAATCTACCCAATACAGATCTTCTTTATCCCAAGCCCTTCTGTCCAAAACTGCATATAGATTACAGTCAAAATGGCTTACATATACGTATCTCAGAAAACTATATTAAATAAAGAGATCCACAAAGACTAACAGAAACATGCTCCAGTGTCCAGCAATTCCAAGTCCAGAAGTACCCAAATAAACAAAAGACACTAGGCTTGAAATTCATGCATTTATTTTTAGATAAAAGACACCAGGAATATAAAATACAGGATAACAGAGAGGTAACATTTGAAGATCCCTGAAGCTTGCTCTCGATGCTTATTCATCTTAAACTTCATACATTTGAGACCTAAAAAAATTGGCTTATGCCTGACAATAGGTATCACCAACCAAAGCTGCTTGAAAACAGCATGCCTTCGTAACTATTTATCAACATGATACACTAATTCTTCAATTGATTACCTCATCCTAATCTGACAATGTCATTATTCACCTAATTTTCTAGAAACTTACTACATACAAGCATTTACTCAACAGTAAGAGCTTACCGCCCAACTTCATTTTCGATAAGCATGCCCATAGGAGTATGCTAGCCAGTGCAAAATCTGCATGTTCTGCACTGGAAGAGTTTTACTCACACTTAATGGAACGGTAGATATGGCGAACAAACAGTAAAGAAGACTGAAATCCAACTGTTCCTAGCATTAGGAAAAAGCCATAACATATGCAAGCCATGTATCCAAAGAAGAATGACACTTGCATGAAGCCAGTCATATCAGATCGTGCAAAGTAGTAATAGAAGCAGTATCCAAACACAAACAAACCAGTTGATCCTCCACATAAAACAGACCTGCATCAAAAGAGGTTTTTAGTATTATCTCCTTTCTTAAATTAAACAAATAACTGGAAAGGGTGATGACATAAATCCTAGTTCGATTGAACTTAGTGGACTTCAAAGTACTGATGGCCAATATTTGGGAAAGGAAATTGTGAAACGGGAGAAAAGCTTAAAAACAGGTACCACAGAAAATAAAAACCCAAGTAATGTAGAGAGGAATAGAAAAGCATCTGCTGCATCCATTCAATAACATCATTGAATATGATCACTAAAATCTGGAAAAGAGCAATGTTTGATGTTAAAAGCAGACAACTGACCCGGAAATTTTCACAAAGGAAAAATGAGCCTTACTTGTCAGTCATATTCTTATAATCTGATAACGGGATGATTCTTGAGTCTTTAAGTATGAGAGCATGCAAAATCAATTAGTACATCATCTGCCTATTGGTCCCTATGGTAGACTAGAACTGAAGTGCACACAACATGGTTCTGCTAAATAACATTCTAGGACAGCATTAAACCAACACATTTACAGATATTGCAACTTCACATAGCTTAAAAATATATAGATTAACTTTAATTAACAAGCACGTCACTTCCACAAAGTCATAATACCTGATATAAGCAAGACCAATCTAATATGAACAAAATCCGATTTAACATAATCTGAAAAAATATGCTAGAAAAATATAGATGAAATCGGTGGCAATGTGCAAACTTTCCAACAAACAGTAATGGAAACCTCAAAAGAATTTCTTATTTGAAATTCAAATCAAGAGGTAGTCAAAAGGATAAATCCCAATTGGAGTTGAGTAAATGTGAAGCACAAGGATGAAATGATCAATTATTCTAAGATTCTGAAAAGTATGTTCAACTCCCTATTTATGCTGCCAGCATCAAAAGGGACCGATCAAATCATGTTGATCAACCTGTGCAAGCACTCTCACAATCCTCGAAACATTTACTCATTATATTTGACTCACCAGAACATTATCAGCAATAACTGAATCCTTGCCAAAAGAATAACAGACAGATCACCTATATGTGGGTTACACCTGTGTAGATGTGAATAAAGTTGAATAAACCCAATACCACCTTCTTGTTTCGGCATAGTACAAAGGTCCAACACCTTTTCAGTTAACAGTGAACCTTACTGTAATTGGAATCAATACATCTTAATTAAAGTAATGATAGTTATGTGAATAATTACAATGAAGTACTAGAAGAAAAGACAAACAAAGCTTCACTGCAAAGTTCAAACCTTTCCCCTCTTAATACAATTTGTCCTTGAGGATAGGTTGTGAGTTGTGTTTAAACAGACCCAGCGTATTTCAGAGTCTGCTTGAAAACATACGTAAGGAACTTCCATAATGTTCTGCCTGATTTCAAATTCTACGTGTTGTCCGCCGATTGCACACCAGTAGCAGAAATCTTCTGAAAGCTATCTCCTCACTTGAGAAAGTGGGAGAGGTGTGACCTTGGGGGCAAGCACAGAGCTAGGTACTGTCACCTACTCTGAGCTCCTCCGTTTAGGCTAACTCCTAACGAAGCCAAGGGGAGTAGTCCCTAACAAAGAGTTTTCTATGGCTCAATGTTTAAGTTAATTTTTAGATGTTTCGGATGCGGATGGGTGTTGTTTAGGAGTTATTGTGATTTAAGATGATTAATGTGATGAATTTAACACAAGACAAAACAATCCACGTTGCTATCACCGGAATTGAAAGATAGACAAATATTTGAGAGCTTCACGAAATAGATAAAGCATTCACAGATATGATTTATAATCAAACATTCGATGGACAAATGGCCCAGATTATCAACAATGCTAAAAGATGGGACCAGTGCCTATGGAGTCAACTTATCAGAGATGCTTTGAGTGTAAATATGTGAATCCCAAAAGATGCCAGTGAATGTTAGGTTTTGCAAGTGCTCTTGGTAAGTTTTAAGAGTTTTTTGTTTGTGATCTTCACTTATGGTGGTTGGATGTCCTAACCGGTAATACCTTCAGTGGCTCCGTTCGAAGACATGACGATCCTGACCCCTGTCAAAGGTAAGTGTTCAATAACTTAACTACCAGTGCCCAGATTAGGTAGCCCGCCGCCCACACTTGGAATTTGCCCACATGCCTCGGTATTTATCGAACAACGTCGGTGCGTTGGTTATGGGGAAAAGTTTTAGTTAAGTTCCTCTTGTGGAGTTTAGAGATCCAATGTCGTTTCTGGGTATTCCGATCGAAGATTGGTCAGAGCATACTCCGGCAAGGAGGGAAGGGAGTTAATTAATTAAAGGGATGTGAGTTGCGAATTTTATTAAGTTAATTAATTAAAACTCTCCGACAGAGAGCGCTCTTGACCTCGTCTTATGACAGTGGTTCAAGAGACTTAGCTAATCTATATGCTTGATGCAAGGATATGCAATGGGAATGCTCTACGATAGAGAGTACTCTTGACTTGGATTACAGCAAGTTCAAGAGACTTTCAAGATTAATTGATTAACTTATTAAACAATGAAAAGACAACTCTCCGATAGAGAGCACTCTTGATCTACAAAGTGAGATTCAAGAGATTTCTACTTTAAACAGTTGAATTACTTATGAAAGATACAAAAAATTAAAAGATGAAGTAATCAACCTAGTTAATGAAACAAAATGGGCTAATCTAACAATTAGTATCTACTTTGCAAAAAAAATGAAACTACTCTAAGTACTCGAAATAAATCTAAGCTAAGAACAAAAAACACTCTTCCCCATTTAAACCTAAGCTAAGAACAAAAAACACTCTTCCCCAAATGGGGAAGAAAAACCAAGTATGGGAGGCCCTATCCCACTTAGCCTTGTTTTATTAATGAAGTACAAATGCCTTTGGAACTTAATCCTTGTCAGGACTTTGAGAAGTAACTTAAGTAAAAATGAAAAACTCTTATGAGTTTGTACAAAGGAGAATGACTTATTTTTTGGCTTTGGATCCTTGTCTTTGGATCTAGTTCTGCTTGCTCTTTCTTGTTTGGTTTTGCTTTTGGTTCACCAGTGGATAAGAGCTCTAAACAATGACTAGTTAGAGTGTTAGGAAACCAAATTTAACCTGTGATTCGAAAAGATTAAGTGGATGAGAAGACAAGTGTCTTATGAGATGAAACAGGACATCAAAACAATGGAATGAGACCCAAAATCAAAACTTGAAAAGGATCAGGCAAGCTCACCGTTTTTTTATGTAAAATGCACGATTTTTGGCGAAACGACCTGGGATTTTTTGCGAATTTAAAATTAAAGATTTTTTAACATTTTAGGCTAATTTCCACAATCTGGAAAATTGCAGAAAATTGCAGAAAATCAGTAAAAAAACAGCAAGTACAAAATTGCATGTTTTTCGAGAAAAAGTCATTTTAAAAAAAAAATTGAAAATTTTCTGATTTTTTAATGAATTTCCAAAATTTAGAATTAACAGAAAAAAGTCAAAAATCAGCCCAAAAAACAGCGAGCTTGAAATGGCACGCTTTTCGAGAAAAATTAAAAAAAATAAATTTTTTGAAAAAATTCTAATTTTTTAATGAATTTCCATAATTTAGAATTAATGAAAAATACAGAAAACCAACAAGCCTAAAAAATGGAAAATTTGCACGTTTTTCGAGAAAACTTGTGCACGTTTTCCAAGGCAAAAAGAAAGATGGATTTAAAAAGGAAATGAAACTAGATCTTTAAAAATGGACTTTTAGAAAGATGGATCTAGCTTTGAAAAAGTAGATCTAAGGCTAGAAAGCCTAGATCTAACTTAGTAGAAGCCAAGCAAGCTTAAAATAAAGATTTAAATGACTTGATAACTTCTACAAAAGTGGAAAAGAAGTAAGATAGAACCTTGAAAATAGAGATCCACTTGTAGCAATCAAAGTAACCAGTAGAATTTTTTGAAGTTTGTTTGGAGAAGGCAAGAAAGATCCGGAACCACTTGCAACCCTGCAAACAAAATATTAATAATGGAACACTTGTATGGTGAAGGTATTAGATGTCGAAAGCTCCTGCTAGATGCAATCCCTGAAGACACAAACACTTAATGCAGATTTGATTAGAAGCCTAAGTACTAGATTGTTAGTCTTCAATAAACATAATAATCAAATTGCAATACAAGGGTAGGGTGAAAGAGATATTACTTCACATAGGATGAAGACACAATGCCAAAAGCCCATCAAGTGACCTCCAAAGTCTCAATATTTTATTAACAAAAGAAGCTTACAAAATCCAACAGAGTTTGTATGCCAAACTCTCCTCCCCAATAGAGCTGAAAGAGCCTCTATTTAACAAATGAGAGAGTGCTAAAACCCTAAAACCAAAAAACCAACCCTAACCAGCTTAGCCACCTAACAAAGAGCTCAGACCTAAACCGGAGAACCAGGAGTGAGGGGAGGCCTCCACCCAGGCAAGGCGCCCCCTCTCCAAACCTGTGCACTGAAAACAAGCCAAGGATGAGGCCACACGTGTGATGTAGGTAAGTTCATCCTTAAATCTGGCTGGAGCCTCCGTTAGGTTTGGGAAGCCCACTGATGATGCAAGCTTTAGTCTTCACCTCGATCAAATCACCGGACCAATGAGTGCTCTCCATCTCATCTTTAGCTGGAGATGACATGTCTGCTAATTGATAATAAATTAATTGCTCTTTTAATGATGACTGAAGCTGAGTTATGATAACTCCAATCATCATAAGTGCTCCATGAGATGTCATTTAGCCTTTTATTTTCCTGAATTTGGATTAATTTGGAGAGTTTTAGTTTTCTCCAAAATAATCATTTTTTTTAATAAAAATCATTTTTTAATAAAAATCATTTTTTTACTAAAAATCATTTTTTTACTCAAAACTGACTTTTTTGAGTAGAAAGGCATTATGTGTCCGATTGCTGATCTGAAAGTTGGCTCTGACTGGCTGGCTTATCAAGAATGATTTTTGGCTTAAGGTTAGAGCCTTCAATCACTGAATTCGGAGCCCGGATGGCTTATTTACCACGAACAGGTTTTTTCCATTTAATTAATGGAAAAATTAACCCAAAAAACTTAGGAAAAGTAATTAAAATTTTAAAATTTTAAAAAATAATTTTTTCACTGTTCGAAAAAAGATTTTTTCGAAAATTTTTTATATGTCCAGATGACTTAGGACATGACCATGATCTATCTAAATAATGTCTAGTAGGCTTATAACACTCAGTTGGGCTCTAATAACCCCCCAAGGCCCAGAATTCAACATCGGGCATTCCAGCTTTGGAGGAAGCGGGAGAAAACCTCGTCAATTATACTCGACTGAAGGCAAAGCATAATTGTTAGGGGCAAAAAACTCCCTAAAATACCCTATTTGAGATTCTACGTCTCAGGGGACCGAACCACTCAAAAATATCCTACTAGCACATTTTATTACAAACCCTGCGGGGCCATGGTCAAAATTATTCAAATAAAAAGGTGACTAGCCAATATTGGCTAGACAAGCAGACGGATCGACTGATACACTGGAATCAGACTTTGAACAAGTCTGTCAACCGACGGCTCCTCAGGTAACCCAACTTATGGTACAAAAAGTTGGATAACACTACGAAAAGAGGCCATATAAAGTTTGTTGTCTTTCTTCCTTATCAGAAGTAGCAGGTAGTAGCATGCCCTTCGCATCTGTTAGAATTTATTTTTCTACATTCTAGTGAATCTTCCTGTGAACCCCTTTAAGATTTGTCATGAACTATGATACAATCCCAATTGCATAACTCTAATCTAGCCCAATAGTCATAACGTCAGTCTCCCATACATACTTACATCCACTAGCTTTGAATCTTCATGGGGTGCTAGCTTCATTCCCGGTTAGATAAGAGT
This sequence comes from Pseudotsuga menziesii, assembly GCA_001517045.1. Classification (NCBI taxonomy): domain Eukaryota; kingdom Viridiplantae; phylum Streptophyta; class Pinopsida; order Pinales; family Pinaceae; genus Pseudotsuga; species Pseudotsuga menziesii. The sequence goes on from LPNX011065013.1 coordinate 152,971, forward strand.
TTCCACTGACTTGCAATCAGCCATATTAAAGTCTCTTAGTATTTCATGTATATACTTAGTCTAAGACATTGATGAGACTTAGTATAGTGAACATGTATAATAGTTATACTTAAGTAGTAAGTACACTTTTGTACTTTGTATTTTGTACTTATTACTTCATCTTTTGAAATTTTGAGTGACCTGGTCTAAATTGATCACGCACTTATTTTATTGGAAAGTTGATCAAACTTGATCACCCTCCCATAACTTTGTACTCCTATAAATATAGATAATACAAATGAACGTACCACAAATGTACAATGTGGCAATCTCCTTTCCCCTTGTATGTTGTAATCATCTTGTTGTTTGTTCTTATCAATTAGACTCAGAGCCTTCAGATTAGGGCCTCTTCAGAGTTTTGCAATTTCAACGTCATTGGGACTTCTTGCCTACATCAACACCCTCCTCTCTTAATTTTATGCCATTGGTATATCACTTAGGCTTATCTCAAAAAAGTTCTATACCTCCACATTTTTCAGCAAGATTTCTGTGATTTTGTTGCAGCTGTGGATTCTTACCTAATCCACACTAGGGCTCCACTCATTTCTTCCAAAGACTTCATCAGCTCCTAGGCTCCCAACATTGCTCAACTCTTGGTAGAATGCCAATGACAAAACCAACTCTTCATGGAAATCCTTGCACAACAACAGTTTCAAACCAAAATGATGGAAGATAAGGTAATTTTATGAATGGCCAACTAACGACTACAAAAATAGGCCAATGGACCATTGAGTACACTAGAGTCAACATAATATGGAAATGCAAATGTGACTCCTATATAAATTAAGATACTAGAGCAGATCTAAAAATAAGAACTGATGTCTTTGAGCTAAGAGCAAAAACCAAAGCACAATGTATAATGAAAAATGAGTCCAAGAAGTGAATACGGGAAATAGACATGCAAGGACTAAGCAACCCTAGGGTTATGGTTCACCAAATGCCCTCGTAGCATTTGAGGCAAAGCAAGGAAGCTCCAAATAGATCATTGTCCAAAGGAGGAATTGAACAAAGACCTAGACTATGCCATGTGCTTGATTTGGGAGGTGTTTGAATGTTTCTAGAATAGATCTCATCTATCTATTAGTATGGGATCTAGTGTGGCATGCTTAAGAGGTCGTGAAGGACCATGGGCCACCCAAGCCCTCCCAAATCTCGAGTCATATATACGACTATGCTCGGCCTCACTCTCGGTGCCCATATCAAATGAGAGAACTGAAAAGGACATGATTATCTAAACGAAAACCAATATGGTAGGTGGTTGGAGAATCTGAGAGCGAAAGCTGAGGACCACCCTCATGTACAAAGTCATGCACCACTAGCCCAGATACTTAAAGAATCTAGAGATGGTTTGAGACTCCTACAAGAGAGTGAAGCCATCATCTAATCTCATGAAACATTGGGGCATCAAAAGATGAAATGCTCCTCTATCTCGATATCCTAAGGATGGCACCCCTAGCAAATTCTACCCAAATCACTGCATTGGTGCTCAACCTCCACCCAAAGTTTACGAACCCAATCTGAACTCGTCTAGACTCTAAAGGGATCTGGAAAGCATGCATCCAATGACCATCCCGAAACTCCCTTAAGTGGTCTACATAAAAGGCCATCTTAGGACATAACTCGCTTGAGGGATCTATCCAAGTTACCTGTATGGACTGCCTATAAATGTCATCTCATAATCTTATTCAACTCATATTTGGCTGGAAAAAGTTGGCCAAGGGCATCTAGCAAGTATGTGAATGTGCCAAAATTTGATGGGGCAGACGAATCCTTTTGCTAACATTGATCAGTGCGAACAGCAATGGCACACCGATGGATTATATACATAATTTGTGGTCCACCAGTTCTTTCAGGAGTTAGGACACATTCCTAAGGTTTGGTACCTGCATGAAGAAACACGACGGCAAACACGGTGGAAGAGGGTTTGCCCATCAAATCTCCACTAACTCAACTGGTCAACAACCCCCAAGAACCAACAGGAAGTGCACCCAAAGGAGCTAGCTAAAGCAATGGACTCTAGAAAGTAGTATGTAAGAGATGGATATCAGTTTCAACTAGTAGAGTCGTCGAAAAAACTCCAAATGAGATGTAGAAGCAAAACTACATTGAACACGATCTCAAGACAGAAAGGGTGTGCTTTGAACTCTGCTTGAATGATATGTTGGGAAACTACTTGCTTGCATTTAATGATGCACGTAAGGTCTGAATTTGCTCAATCGTGGTGCAATCCTACTCCATTCATCTATGGCCCAAAACCTCTGATTTGTAAAGCGTAATAGGTTGAATGATAGAGTCCATGAGGGTCATCTTGGATAATATGTCCAAAAACTCGTCTTGGGAGCATCACCTCTCAAATAGAGCAAGGCAACCATATCCCTTGTTGACTAAAGGTGAGAGAGCATGTCTCAAACTGAAGTGCGACCTTGAAAACTGTACTCCTACATATGTTAGGCAATAGCGATCTCAATCTTCTCCCCTTGGAAGAAGGAATGGTGGTCCAAAAGAGCCTTCTTCAACTTGTTAAAGATCATAACCTTGGATTTGCTTAGGTTGAGCTGTCAAGTGACGAAGATCACAAAAAAAGGCTAAGGCATCCACCTGTATCTGCAAGCCCTCGAAGAAGAAGACGAAGAGAATCATATCATCTACAAACATGAGGTATAAATCAAACCATTGTGAAGTAGGAACCCATCATCATCCTAGATAATGTTCGCGAAGAAAAGACTCCAACTCATCAATGTATTTACCAAACAAAGTAGGGGAGAGGGGACACCCTTTTTTGACCCCAATAATGCTCTGGATATAATCTAAAATGTCGTGTGCAATGTAAATACAACTAAAACAAACTCATAGACACATGATAGATGTGAGAAGGGTCATTGAAATACAAATGTATCAGAGCCTCTAGAATAGTCCCTCCCTCGAGACTATATCGAACACAATTCAAAAGTCTACAAAACAACAATAGACTTTGAAAGAGCAGGACTTCTCCTCTTCAATAATGGCTCAGAGGGTGAGCATCTAAGGTATGGTCTGATCAATTGGTTGAAACCCAACCTATCCTCTAGCTTGAAGGATTTTCATCTCAAGCTTATCCAAGAGCTTCAAATGGAAGCCGATAGCATAAGGTAAGATAAATTAAGTATATTCATGTCCAACAAATGACCACGAAAATAAGTTAATAGGATTAAAAGATTACATCAAACAAAAGGTACAATGTGGGACCAACCATAATAATCCTATAGTTGTTTAGATCAACATTGGATCTTGATTTGTGAATTGGGTGATTGTATGGTGATGATTTTTCTTGAGCGGCATCGAGATCCATTCTCAGAGGAGAATGGGGACATCTTGTCAAGGACTAGGATGTGGAACCAGTGCAACACTGGGGGACTCAACCTTGAGTTGAGTGACCATTCTGTTGAATGGAGACATCTGGTCAGGGACCAGGATGTGGAACCAGTCCAGCACTGGGGGACTCAACCTTGAGTTTAGTGACCATTCTGTTGAATGGAGACATCTGGTCTGGGACCAGGATGTGGAACCAGTCTAGAACTGGGGGACTCAACCTAGAGCTGAGTGGCCATTCTTTGAATGGAGGCATCTGGTAAGTTACCAGGAAATTAATCTAGTCCAGGACTAGGGACTCAGCCCGAGGCTGAGGGCCATTCTCCGAGAGAATGGAGGCACTTGGTCTGTTGCCAAGTATTTGACCTTGGGTCAAATTATGTAGCCTATGGATGAGGCACCTGGTATGTTACCAAGATAACACTATCAGCCCTAGACAGGGTCTGGGCATATGTGACACTCCTCCCTCGATCTGTGGACTTTGTGATCTTCTCTAGGGATTAGCTACCCCTGGTTAAGACACCTTAGTACCCGATCTTGGTGGCACATGGAGTGTGAGACAAAAGCATTAGTAATTCTCTCTGTTTATGATGATGTACTTTGAATGGGCATGAAGGACCACCTTGACAACTTGTTTTGACAACAGGGGCACTTGAAGAAGGCTAAAGTAAAAGTAAAAAATTACATAAAGACCCTTAGTACCACTAAGGAGTCAAAGTGAAAGTGCAAAAAGACCTTTAGTACCACTAAAGGTGAAAGTCAAAGTAATAAAAGAATAAAATAATATTATTTTGTTCTTTTGAGTTTTGGTCCACTTACAGGTGACTCAAAGGCTATAAAAGAAGATCATTCCATTTCATTATTACACACACTTTATCACAAGCTCTCAACTACTCCAAGGAAGGTACTCACTGTTTCTAAAGGAGAAGAAAGGTTTTTGTGGTTATGCCCTAGCATGGAGGTTTCTACCTAGGGCATCCACACTTGTTCAGCAAACACTAAGTTGGGGTTCATTGTGATCTCTTGTAGCACCTTTTTATCTTCTTCATCAACTAGGGTTTAACCCTAGACTTCACCCTTCTCACGGTTGCCTTCTTTCTCTTCACGAACAGCTCCAGATCTTTCACGGGTAGCTGCAATTCACCCTGGGCAGGCTACAAACACCTCACAACAGCCCTCCTTGTTCAACAAACCCTAAGCTGGGGTTCACTGTGATCTCTTGTACCACCTTTTTATCTTCTTCATCAACTAGGGTTTAACCCTAAACTTCACCCTTCTCACGGTTGCCTTCTTTCTCTTCACGAACAGCTCCAGATCTTTCGCGGGTAGCTGCAATTCAGCCTGGGCAGGCTACAAACACCTCACAACAGCCCTCCTCTCACACAGGCAGCATTCTACAGGGCTCGACCCTTCTGCAAGCACATCAGGCAGGCCTTAACAGGGCTTAGGGGCAGCCTGCTCGTGCCTCTGGGCACCCAAAGCAGGCCCAGCAAAGCTCGGGGCAGCCTGTTGGTGCCTCTGAGCACACACAGCAGGCCCTAACAGGCCTCGGGAAGCTCCCGCCAGGCCCCGGGCACGCAGACAAAGGTCTGCCAGACCTCTAGGCACCAGCTAAGAACCCTGGTAGGGCTCAGGCAGCAACAGGAGAAGCACAGCAAAGGCTCAGGCAGCAGCACTGGGATCCAAGCAGGGTTCGAGCAGGAGAGAGAAGAATCCGAACAGACAGTTAAGGAATCCAGGAAGCACAGGCAGACTTCCGGGAAACAGTACAAAACTCAAAAAGCACTCAAGTAGACCTAAATTCTAGTATGAACAGACAGCTAGGCAGGAGAGAGAAAATTAGGGCAGAAAGCCATAATTTGGTGTTTTTGTGTAAAAACTATCTTTTGTGATTTTGTGGATCTGTGGTACAAAGAGAAAATTTTGAAGAACTCAGTCATCTCATTTACGAGATGAATTACTAATGCTTTTGGGGTTTTTGTCCTTTAAAGGTTTCCCCAATGAAAAACTCTTGTGTTCAGTGTTTTGATGTGTTGATGTTTTTACTGCACCTGCCATTTGTTCTCTGATAGTCTACAAATTTTAAAGTATTCATGCTAATGCTAAAATTCAGCATGGTATTAGAGCTTAGCATGTGAAGACCCAGCAAGAGGAAATTGTTGTTGTCTTCCTAGACCTTAGGATATTTTGCAGACTTGACATTTGACTAAGTGGCAGAGATGGCTACCAACATTTTCAGACCGGAAGATAAGCTTTAAGGTTCAGCCAACTACGATTCCTGGAAGGCTAGGAAGGCTAGGCTTACAGCCATACTAGAGGAAAATGACCTGGATGACATAGTGTTCAACACCATAGAAGAGCCAACATCTAATGCTGGCAGAACTGCTTACAAGAAGAAGCAGGCTAAGGCAAGAAGGATCATCTATGATTTTGTCAAAGAAACATTGATGCCCAACATCACATCGTTGAAGACTGCCAAAGAATGCTTTGACACCTTGACGGATCTTTATGAAAAAAAGGCTCCCAGTCAAAAGAGAGTTTTGAAGAAAAGGCTTCAAACACTGAAGATGAACAAGGATGAAAGAGTTGGGCCCTTCTTCACAAAGATTGCACAGGTAAGAGATCAACTTATAACGATTAGTATTACTGTGGAGGATGATGAACTCGTGCAGACTGTAGTCGATGGTCTCCCAAACTCTTGGGAAACATTTCTGGCATCAGTGAGTGGATGTGAGAATGTTGACCACCAAAACCAACTAGGTGGACAACGGTGTACCATGCACATGTTGGATGTGCCTTGAAGATAAGAATGAAGTACTTAATGATTATATCAAGCGAGGCAGCTCTTCTTCTCTTCTTCTCTCTATGAAATTTCCACACCCCTGTGGGGGATTTTGTAAGGATATGTCAACATGAAGTTCTAGTTTTTTGTAACTTAATTGCCTAAGACTTAGTCATTAGGGAATTTCTTTCATCGAGTGTTTTCTCACTTGGATAATTAAAAAAAAATTAGAGATTTTAATTATTTGAGTTTTTCACTCAAAATTACCTCCAAAGTAGTGAAAGGTGTTCTAGTGATTCAGTCCATGGGGTGATTGGGGCCTAGGAATGTTCTATATTACCATGCTAGACATTATCCAGAGTCTTGCGGAATTTCATTAAGTTTTGCATAGGTTTTTTTTTAATTTTTTGTCATTAAAAATTGTCACTCGGGACAATTGTTCTAATGTAAAAGAGGGTTACTTGGTCCTTTTTAATGTTGTATATGGGTATGGGTACTCAAGACAAATGGCATGACACCCCCTACACCCTTGGGCCAAGTTTGAAGTCATTCGGACAAGTATTACTATGGTTTTGGTCACTTTTTCCTAGGTCAGTCATGGAAATCAGGGAATTGGGCATTTAATTAGAGAGCCAAATTTTGGAAAAGTAACTATAGTCACTTGGGGTGGCCAAGTAAAGATTCTAATGTTTATATTATGCTCTTCTGACAATTTTAAGATCCAAAGGGGGCCCCCCAAGCAAGCATGTAACAAGTTTTGAGTTGTCGAATCTAGGGGGTGCCCCCTTCTCTCTTTGATTGGTTGGGTGAGCTAAAGTCAATGGAAAGGGCCCCACTATGGCGGTTTCCTCCCCATTTGACATAACAATAAGGTTGGAAGCATTGAATTGGGGGTTTCTCTCCCCATATTTGAGATCTCAAACCTTGGTTTTGCCCTCCTTGAGCAAATTCGCCCCCCGTCTCTTGGGCCCCCTCTCTCCCTCGTGACACTTGTCTAGCATGCAAAGAGCCTCTCTCTTTCATTTTTCCTATTTAAGGAGGCTTCCCCTCCTCATTTGGGTTACACACTCACACCCACTCTCTTGCTCATGCTCTCATTCTTTCCCTTGCTCTTGCTTGGGCCATTGTAATTAGCCATTTGGCTTTGGTAATCAAAATCTTTGGAGGAATCTTGTGTCCATTGTTCTCATTAATGATTTTCTTCCATGCTTAAGGAGCTACACAAGTTTGGTTGGCCAAGGAAGCATACTAGTTTGCTTTGGTAAGATTTATGGTATTTGTATTCCATAAATTTTGTGAGTTTTCATTATTGTGTTAAAGAAGTTCATATATTTTCTAGTTTGAAGTTTACGATTTCTTTGCTCATTATTTGATTCTCACCTTCTAGTAGTTGTGTAGTGAAAATCTTATAAATTGCAGGTTATTTGGATTGAAGAGTGGAATTTCTCGGTTGGATGCCCCATTGCTTCACTTCTTGAAAAACAAAGGACCAATTTTATCTTTCTTTACATACAAATTTCTGCATTTTAATTTTAGTTTGTTGAATGTTTTAAATCTGATTTTAACTCTTATATACTCAAGTTCTTTCAAAATTATTCATTTGGCAACTTGGTATAAATTTTGTATATATATTGCACTAACATACTAACTTCCCCAAAGTGATTTTGGGCACATTTTATCATTTTTTGTTTTCTGGTTTTTAGTAGGTTAGTGACAAAACAAGGCAAAACTCTATCAAATTTCAGCCATAGAAAAGTTTTAAGGCCACCCCAAAGAAAGAGCTTTAAGGACATCTCAAGAAAGGGAAAAAACACGGTTTTTCTCACTCATTTTATCTTTCTTTACACTGAAATTTCAGCCTTTGTAACAAGTCCAAGAGAGTCTCTTGGACTTGATTTCTTGCTTTGTTTTTTCAGTTAAATCAAGTCTCATTTATTTGTCATTCATTGCTAGCAAAAGAAGTTGGGCTTGCCCACCTTTGCATAAGCAATTGTTGATTGGCCTGGGTTTTAGATTAGTTAGAGTTTCGTTTTATTTTTATTTTCTTATTTATTTTTGCCCACACCTTGCAAATGATTTGGCTATGCCATCCTTGCAAAATCGAGCCGGCTAGTGTTTTTTTTTGTTTTGTTATTTTCATTTGCCCACACCTTGCAAGTGATTCGGCTTTGCCATCCTTGTGAAATCGTGTTGGCTTGTATCTTTCTTACTTTCATTTTTATTTTCCCACACCTTGCAAATGATTCGGCTTTGTCATCCTTGCAATATCGTGCTGGCTTGCATTGTTAAAAATTGTTGAATTCTTCATTTCGTTTAAAATAAACCAAGCCCCGTTTTTTGGTCCGTATCCTCTCCCCCCACCGGTTCGGCCGATCTAGGGTGACGAGAAAGGGAAAAGATTTGTGTTGGCTAGTTTAATAGGCACCTAGATAAGTATCTTCATTAGAGAGGAGAAAAAGAGGCTTGAACTATGGAGCTAGTGGGGTAGAGGCCATAGGGGGGCTTCGTGGCACTTTGTGTCCTCCAGTTGAGCACCCAGCAAGTTTCGAGTTTGGCCTGTGGAGCTAGGTGGGAACCTTGTGTTCCCATGTTGAGCACCCGGCATTCTCCCTCTAATCGAAAGAGATAGTCTCTTGGGGTAGACATCTAAAATAGTTCATTTCTTTGCAACAAACACCTTAATTCCCTAAGTCAAAGAGAGACATAAAATTTACTAAAACTTACAGGACCACTTGCATAACATTGTTACAATCATTTACATTTCTCTACTTTGCAATCACTTTATTTTAACTTACCCATTTATTGGAAGTCATCATGTTCTTGAATATTTGTTGAAGTAAATGAGTTGATGCTTTAAGAAAATTATTTGAAGTTGATTATTATGACTCCATAGCCCGAGTAGAGACGGCACTGGTCATTTTGATTATTTGATTGTTTCTCTCTTTCATACATTACTGGTTGATTGTTAAAGAGTTTGTTTGACATTGAAATATTTGCATCACTGCACGCTGATTGTCATTTTTGTAATTTACAACTCCCAGAAAACATTCTTCAAAAAAGAGCTTAGTAAGTAGGGACTACCCCCCTTAACCTTTAGGGAGTTGGGTCTAAATGGAGGAGTTAGGAATCGAGGTGACATTGGGTTCTAAACTCATAATTGCCCTCAAGAACACACCTAGCGGTTGGGAAACTTACCCGTGTCCAAGTGTGTTTTAGGCGGCAACAAGAATCATCCAAGCTTTGATAGACTTTGGCATGATTGCTTGGAAGAAGGAAGAGTTTCAGGCAAGGCAATTGGCACTAAGGAAGGGAACCTTGCACTTACAGCGAAAACAAAGAAGTTCAAGAAACCCTCCCATCAGCAAAAGAAGGGAAAGAAACCACAAGGTAAGCACTGCGATGTTTCAAAAGTGGAATGCTATAATTGTCATAAGTTTGGGCACTATGCTAGGAATTGCAGGAAGCCCAAGAAGAAAATCAAAAGAAGATTTCAAGCTTCTGCTGCAGAAGAAGAAGAACACCAGGGCTAACAAAGAAGACGAACCTAGAAGAGAGTACTACCTGATCTCTGCTCTCTCTAGTTCCATCACAGACAGTGCTAATGTTAGTTTTTTTTCAAGCATATATATATTCGAGCAAAGTGTTTACTGTTCTTTTACTTTTCTTCCTCTTTAAACAAAACTTAGATCTTTAAACCAACA
>LPNX011065014.1:0-10653 GCA_001517045.1 Pseudotsuga menziesii
CATCAGACTCCTCAAGGACATCTGCTGCTACAGTAGTAGTACTAATAGAAGCACAGCTACTACTAGTGGATCCAACTCCAAACCAATCCACCCCAAGTCATCAATATCAAGATAAAACTCTGCTAGGTGAGTCTCCTCTACCCATTGTGAGCCTTTATGTTGGATAAATATCATCCAACATAGTGTAATATATTCGATCTTTTGTTCAATACCTGTAGCAGTTATTTTCATTTCTAGAACTCTTATTTTTTAGGAATTGGAACTGCTATTTTTGGCATGTCTTTTTTTAGTAGGTCTATATTTATCAGGTGGCATGTAGCTAAAGAGTAGGGTGACATGTGGAGCCATTATGGGAAACTAACTTATGTTAGTTGCCAAACTCATTCCTTACTCTTATACTTAAAAGTGAACCCCTAACCCTTAAAAGTGAAGAAAGACCATTAACCATGGCTAGTTGGATCGCGAGGTAATTGATACAATTTCTCATGTCAAGTTGCTTTAAGGCTCAATATCAATATTGACATTTCAGGAATATTAGGCTCTCAAAAGTGAAGAAAGACCATTGACCATGGCTAGTGGGATCACGAGGTCCTTAATACAATTTCTCATGTCCAGTTACTTTGAGGCTCAATATTGACATTTCAGGCCTATTAGGCTAGTGCTAAGTTCTAACAAGACTTGACACAATGGCAGGTTCAAATATGGTGTTCTCCTGGTGTATGCCTCTCTTTTATTATTCATTGTTTATTTTACTTCAAAACATGCAATGGGGTGGTGCAAAAACAAATAACGTTGCATTAAGTCTTGTAAGTCAATCTACATCCTTGATTCTGTATTTGACGATCTTTGGCCATTTGATAAGTCAAAATGTTGTTCATTAATTGAAAGCCTAAACATTTCTCTAATACTTCATTATGTTATTTTGTAGAAATAAGACATTTTATAGGACAAGATTTACCCGTAGATTGTAAACTGTGGGCTTCAAGAACAAACATAAGTAGTGCAAAGAACTCGTTGCTGTGATCTAACACCTTATGCATAAGCCATTACCTGAAGCATAAAGCATTATCAACCGTCATTTTTGCCTACAACCGAATGGAATTTTTCATACAGACTGCACATATGCATACCGGTGGACTATACTGAAGAATAAATTGTTGCAGATTGGAGTTTATCTGCATCATTAGGCACCTTAGTTCTCGTTGTGGCTTGATAGGTCTGCACCAGCAGCTTATGAAATTTCAATCATGATAGTTCATCAACTTATGGTTTTGCTCAATCCTGGGCACAATCTAAGTCACCTTTCTCTAAAAGAAGAGGGATGAATGCTAAAAGCTGATCATTTTGTCTCCCTATGCCCTGAAGTGAAGGAAGACCCTAACCATATATGGATCAAGTTATTGAAATATGAGAATGGCAATTGAGAATGCATAAATGCTTTTATACCTGTTTGAGGATGGTAACGGTAGTCGTCCCATTGCAGAAGCAATCCAAAATGGGATGCAGCTTGAGTTCCTTATCCATTACCTGGAAAGCTCGTAGATGAGATTCCTTCCATGCTGCAAACATCTTGGACTCTTCTTTGTGCACATCCCCATCCGAATCATTACACAATTTGTTTGAATCAACGACCTCAAAATCGTTACTATTTGCAGGACCAGGCCAATCAGCTAAAAGCAGTTCTTCCCACTGGTTCATAAGCAAGCTAGGCAGAGAGTCTCTAACCCTTTTGCTAACCAAGTGTCCATATGGTCCATGACCATCAAAAACTCCAAGGAAGCTTATGTTCTCATCTGACCCAAAATGCCCCTGTGACCCAAAATTCTGATGGAAACAAAAACAATATTAAATTACCGAAACTCTCATTATTCTCAAAGATATTTACAAATATATGTAGTTCACCATGTAATTTTTCCATTTAATGAATTCATGAAAAGGAAGAAAATACAGGAAACATGTTTAAAAGGGTTTTATTTTTTATTCAATTATGTCTTTGTTTTAGGAGCTGTATAAGCTCGTGACTCAAATATAAGTCTCCTTAGGGAGATCCATACTGGTCACTTGTGAATCTTCAATGTGTCAATCACTTGCTTAATATTTTACTCATAGCTGTCACGGTGACTGGGAATACTCTTCAAATCATCCATCCCACAGGAGGGATGAATCAATACTCTTCAAATCATCTACACCACAAGAGGGATGAATCATAAAAGCATAGTTGGACTCTGTATGTGCTCTGTATGAGCATCCACACAATTCCTCACAGGTAATCATTAATTGCAAACTCAATACAAAGTTGCAGGGATGAATCAATACTCTTCAAATCAACAATAAAGTAAAAACAACCTGTATCTATTCCATCAGGCAGCTTGAATAAAGTAAAAACAATCTGGACCTATTCCATCAGGCAGCTTCAATAATTTTAGCCCAGTCATACATTTCATAACACTTTTTTGGAACATTCCATGAATCTAGAAAAGTATGTAAATATAAATCAGAACATTTCCTTGAGAGTATGGGTTTCTTCTTAGGAGGTGACATGTTCAAGGGGTAGTGTATGTACACCTCTCTAAACTTTAAGAGTTAAATCATTTTACAAGTGGGTTCCCTTGTCCCACAAACAAGAATCTCTCATACACCAAATTAGTGTCTGATTTACAATAACCTTAAAAATAAATTATTAGTATTATCATTATCATTATTATAAACCATTAAACTAAACCCATTAAATTTTTACCGTCTATATAAAAATTAAATAAGAAGCCTCCACTCCACTAGGGTTTCATACCAGTCAAACTGCCTGAAGATGAATTTTTACCGTCTATATAAAAATTAAACAAGAAGCCTCCACTCCACTAGGGTTTCATACCAGTCAAACTGCCTGAAGATGAATACTTGCCTTAGTTCCTTTAGGGGCGTAAATTATGAAGAGAATCACTACTGCCTACCTTATTATATGTTTGTGCTTGGGTCGGCACTATGACTATTTACCTTCACCCTACCGAACAACCTTTACCTTTAACCAACTAGCACAATTAGCATCGTAAATAAGGAGGTAAACAATTGGGGTTACAAAGGAATTTAGATTGAATATGATTGCTAGTTATATCATAAGAGGAGGAGGTTACTCATATTAAATAATCCAACCATGGTTTGGATCCGTGATCACTCATTTCCATGTGAAGGGAAGAGTTTACTCACTCTTAAGATCATGACCACAAGCTTGTTTCCCCTTTATCCATAGTAGGCAGGTAGGTGGTTAACACGACTATTATTGGTAGCATGGCAATGACTGTATAACTGTAGGCTGAAGAAGTAAATAGCTATGTTCAAAGTACCCACCCCAAGCCCTTCCAATATTTGGGGTCTGGCTGTAGTTCTTCAATCCAGGAAGGCAATTCCGACAATCCAACGATGGTAGCTGTCCAACATAAATAAATATAGTAGGCTGAAAAAGGTAATACCAATGGTCTAAGTGCCGACACCCATAGAATTTATGAATTAAAGCAGTATTGACTGAGGTAGTTCTGACGATCCCAGAACAGAGCTGTCAAACATAAAATAATATAGTAGGGTGGGTCCTCCCTCAAAGCAATAAGGGATGTGGTGAAGTTATGAAGGGATGTGGTGAAGTTATATGATTATGAACAATGATGGGGTTACGCACGGTAAGGAGTGCTTAAATAAAGCTAATAAGAAGAATCATAAGGTAATTTACAGCATAATCAGATGCATCCTAAAGAATATATATATATATATATATATATATATATATATAAAAGAAAGGTAATCCCGAAGCCCGGCACAAGAAGCTATATCTTTATAGTGTTTAGTAGTAAGGTGTGGTTCTGTATCGTGGCACAAGATATGGGTTTAACTGTCGCCTGTTGTGTGGATGTATCATGTAAGCAGGTGTGGGTTTCACCATCACTTGGTTTGTGGATGTTTGTTGTGACTTGGCTTGTTGTGTGAGTTCTAAAGACTATAACTAAAAGGTGTTATGAATCCTATTCCCTTTGCATATTCCACTGAGGGTGAGGTGGGTTGCCCAAGAATATACTAGTCCTCTAAGGTTCGGTAAGGGTGTAACAACTATAATAAATAACGGTGTAAAAACTATAATAAATAGTGTGATGAATCCTAGTGTCGTTCCCATACAACACAGAAGGTTAGGGTATCCATAATAAAATCCAAAAGGTTCGGTCATGGAGGAATCCCAATCTTTCCTAATAGTTAGCTTTTATTGGTCATTCAATTGAAAGTAAGCGAAGATGAGTTCGCTAGATGAGGTTTAATATTTCTCAATTGCTCAGTTAGGCAGCAAGAGTCTTAGGTCGAAATTTAGTTAACCATTAATTTTACCAGATTGCTCAGTTAGCTTTATGTTAATTTTACCAATATAGAGTAGCCAATGAGCCATTTCATGTTATGCCCACTAAAGAATCACTACCATGAAACATGAACAGACCTCCAGCCCCAGACCTATATGGAAAAGGTAAGCTCCCTGAGGTCCAGTCTTTTGCTGATGAATAGTACTCAGAATGGAACATAGATGGCATGTTTGTAGGACAAATCAGACAGGTGATAGATATAATTATGTTTAATACAAAATCATGTGCATTAAAGGAAAAACTGAAATAGAAGCATGCAAGTCTATTATCCAATGTTTTACTAGCACTCTGTCCAAATGGTGGGAAGTTGCATCATCTCCAGCCTTACTAGAAAAAATGCAAAAAGAAGTGTTAAAAGATGAAAGTGGAGATGTTGTTTTATCATGAGAATGGTCAGCCCCAGAGCAATATGATTGGTGCATTAACTACTATGATACTTGAACATTGGTGTGGAATAGAAAAGGAGATTGCAGATAAACATTAATTAAGATTAATGAACATAAAGTGTAAAAGAATGCTAGAGTATGATGATTTCCACAGAGAATGGACACAAAGGATTTATGAAGTTAAAGATAGTAAGAATATTTTGTGGAAACAGGTTTATCTTGCTGCAATTCCTAGTAAATTTGTTGAGTATCTGAAGATAAAAGAGGCATTTAAACAGCCTTATGATATGTATACTTGGGGAGAAATCTATTGCATCTCTACTACTGCCCTGATTGAGCTATGCACCAATATAAAGGTCAATAAATCCATTAATAAAATGTCTAGGCTTCCTGATAGCAAATACATCTGTGAAAAATATGGATTAATCCTATATTTAGCAGAAGAGCTAGTATAATATATATACAAAGTCCCACTACTACTCCCCAGAAGATATTAAGCTTAAACTTTTAAAGCACAAGAAAAGCAACAGCGTGTTTGTTGGCTTTGTGGGAAATCAGGAAATTTGGCAAACAGATGTCCCCAAGGAGATGCATCAAAGAAGACCAGAGGTAAAGCCTCTGAAATAAAGGCTAAACAAGCCGCAGAAAGATCTGTAGAATCAAGAGCCCTTAGAATGGTCCATTGTAATATATGTGGCTCTGACAGGCATGATACAAATTACTGTCCTCATCATCCTTTCCAGGTCAGAAGAGAAAAACTTCATGTTATGCATGAAGGATGTTGCTCATCTAGCACAGAAACATCTGAATTTGAATCGGAATCACCTGTTCAACCTGTATTCCACCTCTCACTTATAGGTGATATAAGACATGCTGTCATGCTAGCAAGTAGGTTTTATTGAGTAAAGGACTGCTCTCATATACATGAGATTGGGTACCCTTGATACATTAGGTATTGCATAGAGTTTCTAATTTTAACATAGCCATCAATAACTTTTTAGGGGAAATAACCTAAATGAAAAATCCCTCAATTTCACATGGTTGCACTTCTTTTATATGTAATCTGCACTCTTTCCCAAATAGTGGAACTCATGGCATCCTTCCATTCCTCCTCTCCTTGTTCATTTCCATAGGTTGTGGAATGATAAATATTGAGATCACTATAAGCATATTCGTGAAGTCTTCCTGGATTCTCTTTATAAGCATGTATTTTAAAGCCTCGCCCAAGGTTATCCGAGGAAGCTCTGATTGTGCTATAAACAATGGATTCTTAATACTTTACCCTTCCCTTGACTTTATCCCTTCATCCTAGGAGAGGGAGTCATGCCCAACAACTAAGTGATTAAACCAAGAATCGTGGGTAGGGGAGCTAGTCACCTTTACTATAACTTGTATTATAAATTATTATGGGTACCACTAGAGACCCGGGATTGGAATTGGATGGGATGAAACAACAAACTTACTCTTACCTTATTTCTTCACCCTAGGACAACGATGGAGGAAGCCCAACTTATTATGCCAAGATCATAGTATGGTAGACATGGCATAGGAAGACAAAATGATCAGCTTTTAGCATTCTCCGTGGAATTCTTTCTCATTAGGACAATGATGGATGAAGCCCAACTTATTATGCCAGGATCATAGTATGGTAGACATGGCACAGGAAGACAAAATGATCAGCTTTTAGCATGTTCAAGGGGTAGTGTATGTACACCTCTCTAAACTTTAACAGTTAAATCATTTTACAAGTGGGTTCCCTTGTCCCACAAACAAGAATCTCTCATACACCAAATTACTGTCTGATTTACAATAACCTTAAAAATAAATTATTATTATTATCATTATCATTATTATAAACCATTAAACTAAACCCATTAAAGTTTTACCGTCTATATAAAAATTAAATAAGAAGCCCTCACTCCACTAGGGTTTCATACCAGTCAAACTGCCTGAAGATGAAGTTTTATCGTCTATATAAAAATTAAACAAGAAGCCTCCACTCCACTAGGGTTTCATACCAGTCAAACTGCCTGAAGATGAATACTTTCCTTAGTTCCTTTAGGGGCGTAAATTATGAAGAGAATCACAATGAAATCCTCTGTGGACTTCTTTCTCATTACGCGCAAAAATGTCTTACTGTCCATCAAAACATAATCAGAAACCAATATTTACAGAGTCCTTTACAGTGTTTGTATATAACAATTTAAAACATTTCAGAGCTTACACTCGCGAGATGAAAACGAGGATCGATATCACGTTTCCTGCATCGTTTTTCCCAAACTTCAAATAAATTAGAAAGATCACATCACGGTCCATTAATTTCTCAAACTAATTTAGCAACCTACAAGAAAACTTATACCGCATTAACATTAATATGAAACTACGTTAAGTGCAATAGATATACTGGTGAGAATCTCACCTATAACACCAACAATGAAGCCCATATCCGCCATCTCCACTATATGCTCGAAATCGGTACAAATTATTATTTCTACTGGGAAATACTACATATATATCCTCGTGCAATCTCAGGGTCTGATTTATACTAACTGGGAATAGTCCAAACCAACCATTGGAGCGAGTGTGACCACAACCCAATAAAGTAAAAACAAATAAAAAGAGAATATTACCAGCTGCGCTCATGGAAGCTGCTCTACACTATGTTCGATTGCTGAAGTCTCAATGTGTCATGAGGGCCAGAGGATTAATCTAGAGCACCCTTCGCGGAACCCCCAGACACTCAGTGAATCCCGTGTGCTTGCTCTAGTCTCTCGAGATGAAATGGAAAGATCTACAATTGTCTGTTCCACATTTCTGATCTTGGAAGAAAGAAGCGTCTTCAGGGTGCACGCAGGCTTGGAGCTCTGGTGAAGGGCACGGGCAGAAAACCACAGGAAAACCTATGCATCATACGCAGGGGTGCAGGCAGGCTTGTCTGTTCCACATTTATGGTCTTCAAAGAAAGAAGCGTCTTCAGGGTGCACGCAGGCTTGGAGCTCTGGTGAAGGGCATGGGCAGAAAACCACAGGAAAACCTATGCAGCATACGCAGGGGTGCAGGCAGGCTTGGAGGACTGGTGAAGGGCGCAGGCAGGATTGTGGAATAAAATATCCCTCAACATATTGGATATTTATATAGTTAAAAAAAAACCCTTTTTACCCCTAATATACCACCAATATATTAATTTTTAATTTTTTAATTTAAACCCCCCAATATGAACAGACGTGATATCATATTGGTCCCTAGGTGACGCCCCTGTGTATCCATGCCCCAAGTTTATTTTTTATTGAAATAATCTTAAAATATCTCAAAAATATTGTTGTTAGGAATGTGTGATAAGTTTACATTTATTCAAAGTTAGATTATAATGTGTGATAAGTTTACATTTATTCAAAGTTAGATTATAATGTCTATAAACATTTCATAATTTATAAAAAAAATTAATGACATTTTTAATTATTTAAATAAAAAAAGAATTTGATATTTTTAGTAGTATTTTCAATCATTAGAAAGAAGTTATTATATAGACAAATATAAGAACCTCATGTTGAATGCACCATGTTATATTCATATTTTATATAAATATAAATCAATGTACCATAAAATCATTTATATAAACGCATGATAAATGTCCAATAAAATTAAATATAAAGGTCTTATTGAAATCAATGGAACATCATATTAGACATAAATATTCATACTAAAATAAACGTAAATGCACTATGAAAATACACAAAGATTCACACTCAAATTAACGCATTATGTAAACATACATATAAAGAACCGTGTCAAATCATTGTATGCTAAAAAGAAACATAAGGATTGCTAGGAATTTCATGTTGAAAAATTGATGAGAGGTCACGAGGGGTTGACACGATATAAAGAAGAATAAAACATCAACCATAGTGCAATTATACCCACATCATCATAGCTGTGCATAATAACATATGGATAGTGGAACACTGTCTACAATTTATCATAGCACACTTTTACATAGTTTGCATAGTTTCACGTTTGCACCATAAGATTGGCTAAGATTGGCTAACTGTAACTAAATCGGGTTTTGTTTCAAGTGCTCGACCTCAACTAAATTATCGCACTGCTGAGATTCTTACAAGGTATTGGTCCCTTCATTATTTGGTCGAAGACACCAATTGTCATCCAACTCTATCACATTGGTGAGTCTCTTTGGGACCCATATAGTTTGATGTCCTTTGTGATATCTGGCATGAGTTGGCGATAATGTTTGGAAGCCTGTCAGTATCATGCTTCTGTATATGTACAGTTCCATATGTCATTTATTGTACCTCAAAGATTCCAACTCTGAGTCGTTTATTCCATGCAGTTGTGTACACCCTCAGACTCAGCAGAGCATCAGTTATTGTGATATTGCATTCCAAGAGAATTTCATTGTTTATATGTACCAGTTATCCAGATCAGTATTTGTATTTAGCTTCCTATTGGGGCCACCATTATGTACTATCAGTTATATGTACTGATTAACTCCCCTTGTTTGAGCCTTGATCCCCATTTTTCTATTGAGAAATTTATACGAGGATGGGTATGCTCACCTCATCCATATTTATGTCTAAGATTATATGTAGGTCTTATCCATTTTGAGAAGAAATACAAACAAAAAGACACTGCAATTCGAATGAGGAGACTCCAACTCTCCCTGGTTCTCTATACTTTATCCATCATTGTCATGATTCCTCCCTTAGTCCTATGATTATTGTCAGCCATACGATGAGCTCCTTCCCTCACACATTGGGGGGGAATCTATTAACACAAAAAATTGTCCACATAGCTCTTATGGTCAACACCAAAAGCACACATCATAATCCCATCATTATTCCCTCCATTTTGACCTTCATAATTAAATTCCCTCTAAATTGGCCCAAATAATCATTATTCATTCCCTCATAAATACAAGGAAGATGTGCATTTATTGTAACAAAACCCCATTCTCTAAAAAAAGGACCAAAAATCCTTAAAATGAGAATCGGTCAAAAAACCATGGAGCAATACCATGCACTATATAAAACCATGGACCAAAAGCATGGGAAACAAAATTTTTGATCATCCTATAAATACATTGTGAAGGTCCCCTCAGAAACGCTTTTTGTCATAGTTTTAATTTTAGTCCCAAAACACACTTTGTGCCACCCTTCTCACCTTTTAGACACATATTTCAACATCACTTTGTATGTTGACTTTACTCCATACAACCCTTGACTCCATTCCTGTTCACAACCCTTGTAGGAGAAAATCGGAGAACCGAATCGTGGAAGCCATTGTACCAACTCCTCAAACAGCTGCAGTCGCCCATTTATAAAGGTATGAGTATTTGCAATTGTTTTGTTAATTAAAAAATCTAAAAAATATAGTTTGTTTGTTGTTTGCTTGTAAGTCAAGGTTGAATGTTTTCCCTTACACCATGAACTCTATCTTGAGATCCCTTTGATGTAAGGTTGGTGCTTTTGCACGTAGCCAAAGAGAAACAGCCATTACAATTCTCCTTTACAGGATCTTAGTCTGTTCCCCAAATTCTATAAATACTCGTTTCATAGTATTGATTTTTGGTCATGTTGAAATTTATATTTATTAGCATCATATGGAGAACACAACATGAACATTGGAAAGATTGAACGTGTGATGGTGAGAATAAATCAACACCAGCAGAGTTCAGGGTATGACGGTTGGATTTCAGTTTATAGCATAGTGAAGTACTATGCTAACATTTCTCAAATGATGATTGTACTCAACCCATGCTAAACTAACTACATGAGATGGACTTCCTCACCAACATTCCATTTGCACTCAATGACTGAATTTCTATAGGAAAGGAGTACAATGGATTCATTTAAGATATATGG
>LPNX011065021.1:0-10323 GCA_001517045.1 Pseudotsuga menziesii
TTTTGTAATCCTCTACGGCATAGTGTGTTTTGAAACGCTAACGAGGCATCTTATCGTATTCAGACGGCCTGAAGCTTGAACAGTAGGGAAGTCTGTTTGGCCTATTTGTTGCCAGGCCTTAAACGCCTGTTGCTTGCTCGATAGGTAGCTGAAAGAGAATTGTTTAAATTCAAAATGCTACAACGATTATAATGATGCCCGCTCTGGTCTCATCATCGGGCAATGCTTTCATAACTTGTTAAATGCAGCGGCGATTTAGGTCAATCGAATGGTAACACTGGATCATATCCTCCTAAAACTTCGCTGGGCTGCCTGAATCTGTAAGACTTTTTAATTTACATCCAAACCTGCCATGTGGAGATCCACATATGTTTCTTATTCGTGACAGAATTATTAATACGCTAGCTTGCGTACTCGCACTTAAAACCTGGAACACCTTTGTTCTAGGCGTCAATTAAGGTAGAAGCGCAATTTCTTATACCCTTTACAGGCTCGAGCTTACTGTAATCAAGCTTTGGGCTTCATGAATTTATCAACAATTTTATTTTAGCTTAGCAAAATTTATATTCCGGCATGAGCTATTGAAATTTCGATGATTTGTACATTGGAATGTGCCGTGTTCTCATCTCAACGCAGAACGCTATGCTAACTAGATAAACTTCAATTCAAGGTATTTTCATCTCAACATTTGGGATCAGGCTCCCACCTTCTAATGCATTCTGTCTGCTGTTTCAGGGTACCAAACTCCATTTGAGAAAACAAAGGATATGGCAAGATGTAATGGAAGATCTTTTGGCACAGGGGACGGACAAAACCGAACATGTACGTTTTCCTGATTCTCAGCAACATTCTGTTCGAGCTCGAGCCGGTGGTCACGGGAAGCATCCAAATGGTTCCAGGCATTGGCGATCGGTTGCTGGTAGGCGCCACGGTCCACACGGCAGCGGCAGGAGGCATGAGCCCAGACACACGGCAGCGGCAGGAGGCATGGGCCCAGAACAGCTGGCTCCCATGCTCAGCATGCAATCTGCCACTTGGCAATGGGATAAAAATTTGATTTTTTAAATTTTAAATTATGATGTCATCTTGCCACATGTCGAGTAAAATCCAGATACCAAACCCCGATGTTGACATCATCGCCTCTCAACCAATCAGCTGTCTAGAAAATTAGATTTTTAAAAAAATTAAATAAAATATTTTGCAAACGCCAAAGTCATACTTAGGAAAACATGTTTGATTTTTTAAAACAGCGCCAAAAAACACCAGGTAATAGGCAAAGTCAACGGGGTTTGAAATCGACCGATTACAATATACCAGCCGGAGGCAGGTATAATAACATTACATTAATATGAAAAGTTGAGAAGTTTTAACTAATAAAAGTAACATTACATTAAAGTTGAGAAGTTTTGTTATATATCAGATAAAATTTACATCAATAAAAACATTAAGAAACAAATTTTGAAACTGGTTATGTTCACAAAGGCATAACATAAATTTAACTATTACAATAAAATACCTAAATTGCAATTTTAACTTGTTAACCCACACATAGAACTTTAACTAGAGGCTTTTCAGTATGGACATTAAGAATATTCATAGATCTAAACCATTTCAAAGAGAATTTGTGCAATGGGTACGTTACCTCATATCCATTCATTAATGATGAGTGGATAATCTCTTCTTTGTTTAGACAATGTATTTTTTTTAGGTTTCTTCATTGTATTTTTTAGGTTTCTCAAGGGTGTGAAGGTTTTTGTATTTATTTGTATAAATATAAATTAGTTGCATTTCACAATTTAATATAAGAGGATGTATGCAACTTCAAAATAGGATAGCTCTAATTTGTAAGTAAGTCTTATTTTACAATTTAGTATAAAGGGATGTATACGACTTAGAAATAGGAAAGCTCCAATCCCTTGAATTCTTATATTTGTTTTCAAACAAGTTAAATGAACATGTTCCACATATAATAAATCAACTAAAGTTTATCATTTGATTAGATTTGGATAGAAACAACATCTAATTCTTTATTCCTAAAAAACAATCTCAATGGAAGCCATAGGAAATATCAAGCCTCTCAATTTCATAGATATATCTACTAAGAATATTTCTTGAAGTAATCCTAAAGTTATAGGAAAACTAAAAGGTCTCTAGTTCATACATATATCTCATAACAATATATTGAAGAGTATTCTTGAAGCTATAGAAAATCTCAAGGTTCTCTGATCCACCTGGCAATTGGCATGTTTGTTGACTTCCACAGGTTCAACATAGACTTTGACAAGTCCAAACCTCGATAGGTTCCACACTTCGAAATGCATCGTTGACGTCATAATATCAACATGACTACGACATATTGTATCTCTATCTTCCATTCATTTGTAACGGTTGAACTTATGAACCGTTCTCAGTTATTTGTAACTGAACATAACGGGAAGACACCCAAGCACCTCAGAACTATATACAAGCATGTGCACTAGTGTAATACACAATCAACTAAGAGAGTATTGTCCATTATCCAGTAGTAATGAAATAACAGAGATTGGTTTGAACTCTTGCTTTTTGTCTGTATGTACATTTTCTATGGGTGTAGTGTATTTCATGCTTTGCTCATTCTTAATATGCTTCCACCATAAAAATGCTCGATTCATTCAATCGAACTGTTGTCCCCGCCGTGCGCCTGGGCACCCGGATCATTGATATTAGAGAAGATTCAAATCTTAAGTTGTGTGTATACGCTTCTAAAGAAGTTATCTGACTTATTCCTATTCAAACATGCTCACAAACTCAACAATCCAAGAAGACACTACCTTGGAATTCCAAGAAGATGGACGAAGAAACAAATAATAGACATGAACTGTATGACAAAGAAACTCATACAGAAGGCATTGACTCTACAATGAACCAAAATGTCTACCATATTCAACAAGATTATCACGTGATTTGCTTCGACATCCGGAGGATCCTCGACGATATCCAACTCCGATAAAATCAGTCCATTCAAATTACAAATGAATCTGTACATACCAAATCTTGAAGGAAATATTGGTGTGGAATCTGTAGGAATTTGGCTACAAAAAATGGAATCCTATTACTCTCTGAATCAACTCTCAGAAGTGGAAAAGATCACGATTTCATCCTTAAATATGTTGACCTCTGTGCATTGCTAGTGGGAGAATCTATCGACAAAAATGGAGAGAGAAGGAGACCCCATAGAAACATGGGAGAAATGTTTTGAGTATGTTCAAGAGGATTTCTACCTACCCAACTACATTGAACAACAATATAAGAAGTAGCATCAGCTAAGGAAATGGAAAGACCAGTCTATGAAAAGTTACACCGACGAGTTCTATCGACTTAGGGCGAGACTTAGCGTCCAAGAAGAAGAGAAATTGCTTGTCTTGAATTACATCAATAGATTGTCCCCATACATTCTACAAGAGATGGTGTTTCTGATTCTCAATACACTTTCGGGTGCATTCCACTACACCAGTAATATTGAAGCTAAATAGGAAGGAAAAGCACATTTCATGACCAATCCAACTGGTCAAACATTCGACAAGAAGCCACCAGCCGACTCCAACAAATCAAGACAACCTTCTCAATTGACCCCACCAAATCTAGACCATGGAAAACACACTCTCAGAAAGACAAAAGGGAACATAGAAAATAACCCCCTACCAGGAAATAATGTGATTATCACAATTCATCATGGCATGATACATCTGAATGCAAGGCTTGAAATAAATTTTTGGAAAAATTATCGAACTCTGACTTGTTTAACTAAACCCTGGTAGAATCTGACCCAAAATCCTTGACCCTTTTGATATCCACACCAACCGCTTTGACAGACTAGACTATCATCGACAAGGAGGAACAAGAAAGCATGTTCCATATACAGATATGGGTTCAAAAAATCCATTGCACCAGATTGTGGATAATGGTAGCTAGAAGAAATTTGTTTCTGAAAATATCATGAATAAACTTGGTCTTGTTGCCACTCCACATCCTCAACCCTATAATATCAGTTGGATGCAAAACGGACAAGAACTAAAAATCACCCAGCAATGCAGACTCACCTACTTCATTAATCCTTTTGAAGATGAAGTACTTTGTGAT
This sequence comes from Pseudotsuga menziesii, assembly GCA_001517045.1. Classification (NCBI taxonomy): domain Eukaryota; kingdom Viridiplantae; phylum Streptophyta; class Pinopsida; order Pinales; family Pinaceae; genus Pseudotsuga; species Pseudotsuga menziesii. Next base: position 4,120 of record LPNX011065021.1, read on the forward strand.
GTGGCACTTCTTTTTGTGGTTGACACCCTATTTGGGAAACTTTACTTATGGGATAGACATGGAAGTTATCAGTGATGGACTTAAAAGGTGATTGTAAAAATACAAAACCAATGGTACGGTATACCATAACGATGACCTACACCAGCGGTTGCAATGATATATGCCAAACAGACAAAGAAGCTTATTAACCATGCTAAAAAAATTGCTTTGATTGTGATTAAGCCTCATCATTCCAGGAAGACTACAACTTTCGATAACAACAAAAGATCGACCGTATTCTTGATGAATACCGAAATGTATTTCAATAGCCAAACATAGTTCCTCTACCTTGTCAGGTAAATCGCTCAATTGAACTTATTCCTGGTTCTTCATTACCTAACACATGCATTTATAGAAGATTCATTATCGAGAATGACAAGATTCGTAGAAAAATTCTATGTTTGATCAACAAAGGTCACATTCGACCTAGCTCCTCTCCTTCTAGAAGTCAAGTCGTCCTCGTTCCAAAGAAAGATGGGACTTCGCACATGTGCATCGAATATCAGGATCTCAACAAAATTTTGGTAAAAAATAGATACCATCTTCCAAGGATAGATGAACTCATCGATTTTCTGAAAGGTGCTAAATTATTTACTAAAATTGACCTCAAGTCGAGATATTCTCAAACTCCAATTGAGCCCACCAATCTATGGAAAACTACTTTCAAAACGAAGGAAGGATTGTTTGACTAGTTAGTCATGCATTTCATCTTAACCAATGCACCTACGACCTTCATGTGCCATATAGATGACTTTCTATGACCTTTCATCGGCAAGTGTGTCATTATCTATCTAGACTCCTGATTTTCAGCCGATCATGGGAATAACATGTCGACACTCTTTGACAACATCAACTCTATATGAACATGGAAAAATGCTCGTTTGAAATGAACAACATTAAATATTTTGGGTATGTCATCGACTCTGCAATCACGTCAACCCAGACAAAGTACAAATCCTCAAAGATTGGCCCATTCCTCAAAAAATTCATGAACTAAGAAGTTTTCTTGTTTTTACGAATTTTTATCAATGGTTCATACTCAACTTCAGTCACAAAGCCTCGCCTTTGAATCAGTTGACTAAGGGAATTGGGAAAACTGTCTTCAAATGGACATCGACACAACAACAAGATTTTGAGGAGCTCAAACACAAGCTTTGTACTGCACCAATACTTGTGTTACCTTATTTACATCATCCTTTTGAGATTGAGACAGATGCATCAGACTATGCTTTAGGTGTAGTGATCAGTCAATCTGGTCACCCAGTTCCTTCTCATTTTGAAACTTTCAATGAAACTATTAGAAGGTATTCGACATATGAAAAAGAACTGTATGCCATTGTGCAATCCCTTAAGAAATGGATACCTTACATCCTTGGGAATGAAAAGGTCATCCTCATTGATCACAAGCCCTTACAGTTTTCCCCTTCCCAGTCGAAGTTACAAACAATTCAACAACTCAAGTGGATTAATTACCTACAACAATTTTAGTTGGTAATTAAGTGTCAGAAAAGTAAATCCAATGCCGTAGCAGATTTTCTCAGTAGATCACCGATTACTCTACTTTTCATAGTGATGAGTATGCAGGGATACGACACCATTACTTGGCCTCAATTGTATTCGGTAGACTGAGACTTTTTTGCAATTTATCAACAACTTTAAAATGACCTACCATTCACTACTGACTACTTCCTGAAAGATACATTGCTACAAAATCTTGGAAATATTTGTGTACTGATAGGTGAGCACCAACAGAATCTCATTTGGGACCCACACTACAACAACACAACATGACACTCTGGAGTAGCAAAGACCGTTTCCATCCTCAAAAAGTATTTTTATTGGACTTCACTTAAATATGACGTCAACATGTATATTCGATCATGCATGGTTTGTGTCATTGCTAAACCCCTAAATGGACAACAAGGATTGTACATGCTTTTTTCGGTTCCTAGTCGACCATGGGGATCCATTTCTATGGACTACTTGATGGGATATCCTACTACCAAACATCAGCATGAGGCAACCTTAGTAGTAGTCGATAAATTTTCCAATATGGCTATTCTTATTCCATGCAAGAAGACTACAACAACACATCAGACTTCCCAGCTCTTCTTTGAACATGTTTGAAAAAATTATGGTCTTTTGCTAACCATTATTTATGACAGAGATGCCAGATTTGTCAACATTTTTTGGAAGACTCTCTCGGAACAGCTCGACATGAGACTCTCTTTGTCGACAAATTTCCATTGTTAGACAGATGAACATATGGAAGTTGTGAATCGCTTGGTAGTACAACTACTCCGCATGTACAACTACAAGCATCGTCGGACATGGGATGAAAGTCTCCCATATATATAGAATAGTTACAATCATGATCAACACAATTCTACAGGAAAGGGTTCATTCGAGATATGTTATGGATTTCAACCATCAGCACCCATCAAATTGATTAGTTCATCGACACAATCGAATGCCAACGAATCTGACCAATGAGAAGTTGAAAAAGCATTGAAGTTTCGATACCAATTCTACAAGATCTAGAAACAAGCACAGGAAGGCCCAACACGATAAGCATCATATCTCTCTTTCATTTCAAATTGGGGATCAGGTTTTGTTGCATCTAAAGAAGGAACGCTTCATTGGTTTGTATAGAAAGATGAATCTTTGTGATATGGTATGCACATTATCCTTAAGTAAATTGGAGAAAACGCTTCTGAGCTTGACATTCCTTCATTCTTGGTTTTTCATATAGTATTTAATGTGGATCTACTTCAACCATACCATGCACCATTGTTGGAACATAACGAATTGTAGGCATCAGAACCCAAAGACATCCATCCAAATGTTCAAGAGCCTCTTCCTTGTGAAACCATTGTGGGATGATGCATATGCCATATAAGGTCGAATGCAATTCTCTTGTTTCAAGTGGCTAAAGATGGACAACTCCCAACACAAGGAAAGTGGTACTTTGTTTCTCAACTCACCAACAAGTTTCCTCATCTGAATAAGCAAACAATGGGGACCATCAGTTGGCATGTTTTTTTACTTTGACAGGTTCAACATCGACTTCGACAATTCTGAACACAACACAGCCTCGATATGTTCCACACCTCGACATGTAGCATCGACATCAACATCTCAACACGACTACAGAAAATTGTCTCTCTATCTTCCAGTCATCTGTAATGGTTGAAATTCTAAACCATTCTAAATTCTTTGTAACTACACATAATGGGTGGACACCCGAGCATTTCAATAATCTATATAAGCATGTACATTATTGTAATATTCAATCAAGTAATAGAGTATTGTGCATTATACAATAGTAATCAAATAACTCAGATTGGTTCGAACTCTTTCATTTTGTCTGTGTGTGTAGTGTATTTCCTACTTTTCTCATTCTTAATATGCTTCTGCCATAATAGTGTTGGATTCATTCAATCAAATTGTTGTCCCTATCGTCCACCTGGGCACTCAGATCACTCCAATTCGTAGATATATATTGTAATAATATCTCTAGGAGTATTCCTAAAGTCACAGGAAAAATCAAGGCTATCTAGTTTATAGATATATCTCATAAAGAGAGGCGTTCCCATGAAAATATGTAACAATTTTTGGAAATTGAAGGGAAGAGTAATTCATGAGTTGAAGAGACCACTTGGGAAGTTGAACCCAATGGTCATTGTCATTGTATAAATGTATAGTCAATTAATGAGAATATTGTGCTTCGATGTCAATCCTTTTTGTCTTGTGTGCTTAATTTCCCATTTTCCTATTTCGGTACCTAACAGTGGTATTAGAGCTTGGCTTCCATAACTTCTGCTCTGGCATTCTGCCATTTTTCTTACCTACTCCCTCGTACGTTTTGATTTCTTCCAGATTCTATGCAAAAATGTTTCTATCCTACTCTCCCCAGTCTTGATTTGCCTGGAATTAAAATTTTTATATGTCCTATGTATAGTCTTCCTTCTACTTTTGGCACTATTCCTCCACTCATATACACCTTTTTTTTGGTGATCTATCTCAGCGTTAATGATCAGGGAAATTTGTTAGGATACACAATTGTCTCAAAGTGTAGAAACCTTGGTGAATCTTACTAATTCTTAAATTTGCAATTGTAAAATGCTTGGTGATTATTTTTAAAATATATTCAAAACTCTAAAGACTATATAGTTTTTGGCTAATTTTGAATAATTTTAGAGTAAAAATATTGAGCAATAGGTTTAACTCTATTTGTGTTGTAAATTCAAATATAGTTGCGTGAGATTATTTGTAGAGTCTTCAATTTCTTTGAACTCTATTCCAATTTCCACATATGTATGTGAATAATTGTGTGTGAATTTTTCATTCACTATTGTTTACATGTATGTCATCCTTCCATAATTCATATAAATCATGAGATGTTTACTATGTATTCAACTACGGAATTGTTTTAATTAAAAGCTCAATACATTTTCTTTCATTGAATACCAAAGACTTATCTTGTGGGCACCTCTAAGGTTCTAAATTGTTCCCACTTCTAATTCATATCCAATTATATTCCAAGCCCTATGTTAATTCTGCAATACTCCTCCCAAATGATTTTGTGTGTTCCATTTTCATCCATAATCCTTTAGTTATAGAATTTCAAAAAGAAAATTTGATTCATAACCTTCATATTTTAAAGATTTTTCTCTAATATCTATAATGTTTGAGCTCCTATCATTCCTGGGTGTATTCTACTTTCAACCTAGGGTTCCCATAGGATTAACAGTGTCTTCCTCCTCATCGAAATCCTCTTTGCAAATGTGCTCTACAAATAAAGGATCCAATCTTAGTTAATTTGAAACAAATATCAACATGTGCATGTAAAAGTATTAAGTTTACACTTTGTAATTCATGAACATGTCTCACTATAAAAATGTTAGCTGGGACAAGAGACTGGATTTCTGATGTCTCAAATAGATCCGTAGGTTGAACAACTCGCTCTCTCACATTTGTGATTGGAATAGAGGGCCCAGTCACTACTTTTTTCATTGGATATAGTCACCAAATGCTGAAATAGTTAGGCATGCATTCATAAACAATCTAACACGAATAAACTATTTACACATATTGAAATAGATACCTCTGCATGACTTCTTCCCATCACAGATACACGATTAATTGTTGCATCAAGGACCCCGTTGAGGTATGGGATGTAGGAATCTCTAGCGTCATGTTGTAAACATGTGAGAAAGACATTGACAAAAACAAGTTGTGGAGTGAATTGAAAGCTAATCAATAGTTCTGTCATCAAAGGCTATACATTAGTGTGGAATTAGTAGGTCCATGATAATGGACACCCTCCCTATATACGGAAGAGCGTTGTATGATGTAGGTGCAACCCTTGCCTACATTTATATTGTAGGGAGAAGCAAATAAAAGTAGTGGCACAAGGATTTGGGTTGATTCCTGCAGTCACAAAGTATTTTCATTGTTAAACATGCACATGAATGAATGAAATAAGATGTATTGAAAACATAACATGCCGTAATACTTACCCATGTCTTGGTTTTCTCTCCACTATGGAATGGGTCACTACTAGAAAATCCTTGCCCCTCTATAGATCCAAATAATACCTGTAAGTTTAAAAATTATAAATATTAGCAATCTATAATGGAGTACATTAAGAAAAAAATATTTTGAACAAGGTTAAGTAATTAACCATGTACTTACAAGTTACTTTCTTAAAAAACTAATAGAGGCCACCCTGCATGATATCATTAATTTCAATGCCTTCTTGATCTTGCTTAGTATCTAATGCCTTCAACTTAAAAAATTGTAAATATTAGACTGTCTAACATTAATGAGCTAACATGTATTAACGAAATGACTTGTTGAAATATGACCTTAGTTCTGGTTGGTGCCACCTTAGATATAATAACACTTTGTACATAAACACCCCTCATAGATTATGGGAATGATTTCCCCTGCATAGAGGCTTCAAGCTCCTGCGAGATTAATAATTTTATATATTAACAATATTAATATGTTTACAATATGGAAAAAATAATTTGAAGGACATTAGTGTTAACCATGTACTTACCTGACTAGAAGTCATTGTAGAGGTAGAATGTGTTGGCCCATGACCATAGCAGGCTTGAACACACATAGTTGACAAGTGTGGCTCAATGTGGGGATCAT
>LPNX011065021.1:10590-34479 GCA_001517045.1 Pseudotsuga menziesii
ACCTAGTTGTATTACAATACCTTCCTTTTATAAAGGGAATACCGCGAGAAAATACCACGGGTTTCCCAAAACCATGGGCTCGTAAATCACCCATTATTTACCAAGTCATGAATTTGAAATTACAATTTTTTTAAGACATTTTTTCCTAGATTTTTGTTACAGGGATGTTGCCCTTAGACCCCCACTAAGGGGGCTTCAAATCAGTCGTCGCCCCTCCCCTCCCCCATGGACCCTCCATGGTGAATTTAGTGGGGGGGAATCTAACCACACCCCATGTCATGGTACTGGGATCCAAACATGACTGAAAACATGACCTATGAATCTAGAATATCAAGCTCCACAACAAAAAATATCCCACTTGGAGACTGATCACAATAACTACACCGCTAGTGCACTTGATGCAGTATGCTCAAACCTTGGACCTCAAAAATTTGTCATCTTAACCCTCATGCTCAAAGGCCAATAGAAACTGATTAGGAACTCATTTTATCTCTGGTTACTACCTTTGTCAACATGTTTGCATGATTCTGGCTAGTATGTATTTTTTCCAACTTCAATAGTTCATCTTCCATAACAGATCTTATGAAATGGTACTTGATTTGTATATGTTTAGTATTGGAATGGAAGGATGATATATTTGCAAGATTAATGAAACTCTGGTTGTCATTGTACAATCTACTATTCTTCTACTTCTTACCCAATTCCTCCATTCACCTCTGCAACCAAATCACCTCCTTACTAGACTCTTTAGTAGCAACATACTATGCTTCCATTGTTGAAAGTGTAACAACCTTTTGCAGTTTCATGTTAGGGTATTCTAGGGTATGATGTTATGGTACATGTTATGTTATTATAGGGTATTGTAGGGTATGATGTTAGTATTGTAGGGTATGGTATGGTATATTAGTATGGGATGGTATGATGTTAGTATGTTATGTTATGGTATGTTATTGTATGTTAGTATGGTATGATGTTAGTATCATATAGTATTGTAGGGTACGATATGGTATATTACACATGCATGCATGACTTAGAAGTAGAAACACATGTAAATTTAGTGTAATTTAAATAGTGTATGGTATGATGTTAGTGTAAATTAGGTAGTGTATGGTATGGTTATGATGTTAAAAAGTTGAGGATAGCCATAATGTTAAAAATTTGATGAGTCATAAATTCTTCCTTTAAGTATTGGAAATTCATACTAGCACACATGTGAACCACGCATATTATTATATCACATAGGTGAACCACACATATCATGTTCCAAGATTAAGTCAACCATATATGTATAAATTTGAACCTTGCTTTATATTATATATGTATACAAACAATGTTACAAAAATTGGCATGCCACATGGCCATAATACAAAATAGTGGATGAAACTGTACATCTGTGTGTATAAAAAAAAAAGTTACATCTATGTATCCCCCCTATACATTTATTCTAGTTATCCCCCCTTTCGTTCTGACTTCCAATGTCTTTGGAGAAGTCTAGCTTTCTTTTCCGATTACTCACTGGTGATCCCCATCGATGAACAAGAGGGATCCCGGATAGGTTGCATGAGCGGAGACTGTAGAAAAACCAAAATTTGTAATTTAGTTTACCAACCTATAAAAATTCTATGTACATTTGATCAAATTACAAACCAATATAACATTTTTACTTATTGTACGTGAGTAAGTAATGGTGGTTCGTGGTGCCTCACTAGCAGTGACCTTGATTGGGTGCTCTTCAAGCACCACTTGCTCACTATCAAGTTGCATACAAAAAATGCCAATGTCAAGCACCAAATCATAGAAAGAGATACATAAGCCTACAAAGAAAGCGATACATAAACGTACCTACTGGCTCGTCAGAGGTGGGTCACCGATTTGGTGCTCTTCAAGCACCGATGCCTCACTAGAAGCCTGCATAAAGTAACATATGTCAATTTTAGATAGTAAAAAGAATCAGAAACATATATAGTACATGGACGAAAAATGATGTTTTCAAAGAAAGCGAAACAAACATGTACCTGGTGGGGGGGAAGAGGTGGGTTGACAACAACTTCACTTTGGTGCTCTTCAAGGACCACTGGATCAATAGATTCCTACATAAAGTAACACATGTCAAAGCAATACATAAATGTACAAAAAGAAAGCACCAAATCAGAGAAAGCAATACATAAACGTACAAAGAAAGCGATACATAAATGTACCTGTTGGCTCGTCATAGGTGGGTTGAAAACAACCTCACTTTGGTGCTCTTTAACCACCACTGGCTCAATAGATTCCTATATAAAGTAACATATGTCAAAGTGATACATAAACGTACAAAAATGTACAAAGAGAAAGCACCAAATAGGAGAAAGCGATACATAAATGTACATGTTGGCTCGTCAGAGGTGGGTCTGCAACAACCTTGCTTTGGTGCTCTTCAAGCACCACTGGCTCAGTAGATGCATGCATAAAGTAACATATGTCAATTTGTTAGATAATCCAAAGAAAACAAGACATATCAATGGGGGCAACAAGGAAACATATACTTGCATGTACAAAAAGCAATATAAGCAAGAGTTGCAATATATAAATATACCTGGGGGACATGAGGAGGTGTTGAACCAGTGGATCGATTAACTAGCAACGAGAGAAAATGACTTCTAATTGCATTAGAGGAGAAGATTGCTTTTAGGACATATTCATTAAACTCATGTTCCTACGTACAAAAGGATAAAGATGTAATTAGATAATTTAAAAAAATTAAAAAAGTACATGTTGAATCATTAAAATCACAATTAAAAGAAAGCGATACATAAACGTACCTGCTGGCTCGTCAGAGGTAGGCCATCGATCTAGTGCTCTTCAAACATTGGTGCCTCACTAGAAGCCTACATAAAATAACATATGTCAAATTCAGATAATAAAAATAATCATATACATATATACTACATGGACGAAAAATGATGTTTTTAAAGAAAGTGAAACATACATGTACCTGGCGGGGGGGAAGAGGTGGGTGGCCAATAACCTCACTTTGGTGCTCTTCAAGCACCAATGGCTCAATAGATTCTTGCATAAACTAAAATATGTCAATGTCATATAATACAAAGAAAACGAGACATATACACGATGGACAAAAATGATTTTTTCAAAGAAGCGAAACATAATTAAAAGCATATTTAAAGGCATACTTAAAAGCATATTTAAAATAATACTTGCATCTGGGAATCTACCTCTACATGAGAGGGACTAGGCTGGGATTCAATGTACTCATCCTGATCACCTAATGGTGAAGAATCAAACCCATATGCAATATTGATAGCAGCATCAATGTTCTCAACATTAATCGACGGACTATGCGAATCTGGGGTGCCATGGGACACCAGCTGTATATTTGTTGACATAATTTGTTGGATAATTAAATAGAAATAAATTGTGAAACAATTGAAAATTGTGATATAAAACAAAATATAATATGAAAATAATGAGTTTTACTTACAAATCGAAGTAATCCATCATTTTGGAACTCTGAAGTAGGGCCATAACATATTCCTCCACATGCTGTGCAAGAGTGTGGAGTAACACGACGCTCTGAATGTTCTGTGTCTCTGGTGTGATCTGTAGATGGATCCTTACTGTGCGATGGGCCGACCTTAGAAGTGCCAACCCCTTGGCCTATGTTTCCTTGGACATCAGTCCCATGCTGAAGCAATGTATCTGCCAGGTCAAATAAGGCCTCCTATGTATCCTCAATCACAGGACCCACAGGAGGATATACCCGAGGTGATTTTGGTGTGTGTGGAAGGCATGACACATGGTTAGGATCTGTCCTGGCCCCTTCCCTATCCTAGGGCATCCCATGACCAAGACCCTGGAAGCCTAAACTATCGAAATAGTTAACATGTTTCCCTAGGATGAAATCTGCATACAACTTCTTGAGGAAATAAAATGGGATGTCCCTATTCCCATGAGGGTCTTCATTGAAGACCATATACCAGCAATCCATCCAGTTGACCTTTATATTTGGTTCCACGCACCACTTTATGGAAATGTGTGCTCGACTAGTGGGTGGAACCAATTCGGTGCTAGGGTCCCGGAATAATGAAAATAATTGGTATTTTGTAATCTTTAGGTTTTTGATGTCTTTATAACTCAAACCATCAGAATAATATTGCCTCCTGGATTCTTTGTATGAGCTAATGTTGTACAGAGCTCCTTGGGCATTGGCAATTGTGTTTGTAATGGTGTCCAATGCCTCGACTAAAGATTGTATCAAATGACCCCCCCCTCTAAAAGATGAGCTAAGGCGCCTCAATGCACCCAAACGCACCACAATCTGTGATTTTTGGTCTTCTTCCCCCTCCGGGTTTGGATTTGGTTCTTGGTTATTCATGGGTTCATTTTCCACAGTATCTTGCTCATTTCTGTTATCTGTTAAGATTTAAACAACAAAATACAAATTGTTTTAATTTATCATTCTTTGATTTAATTCAATTTTTTTTATTAAATTTGTTTTAAACAAATGTAAAAACTATGAAATTAACAAAAACAATAAAAAATTGAAAACAATTTGTAATTGATAATAGTAGTTGCCTGCCATTGGATCCAATCCACCTCCAAATCGACCTCCAAATGCTCAAACGCAAATCGCTGGTGCGGTTTATTGCTCTCTAGAAACGATCACTGTGCAAATGACAAAGTGAGGCTCGCGACCTCTGTTTTGTTTTGTGTGTGTGTGTGTTTTCCATATCGCATATGCGATATGTAGCAGTTGCGATATATATCGCATATGCAATGTTTTAATTTTAAAGAACGCATATGTGATACTTCCTTACTAACCTAAGGCTCATCTTTGGGCTCGGGTTATTCTGAACCTACCATCAATAATGCATATGTGTTATTGATTTACACTTCAGAAGTGTGTTTCTGATGTATTAAGTGGCACTAAAAAGTGAAACGAGCTTCATGCGAGTACCCTTAAACATATCTCAAGATTTAGGGGTTTGGAAGTCCAACTTGAAAGGTGCTCTTCCATATTAGCTAAAATATTTGACCATTCTAGGTGGCGAACGGTAGATTCTATGAGAGGGGTGTCAAAATATTTTGAAGGGAAGGAGATGAGTAAAATAAGGGGTAGTATTGAGGTTCTAACTTGAAGAGTTAGGGGTGTATTGAAAAAGAAAAGATCATACTTCTCTCGGTTGAGAGAAATCCCAATGGCATATAGGAAGGTTTGAATAAGAGATTTTAAGGTGCACACTTCCCAAAGGGAGGGATAGGCAAACAATAGAGTGTCATCAGCAAATTGGAGATGAGAGGAAACTAATTCATCGTCTGCAAGGTGACGACCAGAGACATGGCCATCCTGAACCACATTCTTTAGAGACCAACTAAGCCCTTCAACCATAAGTATGAAGAGGAGAAGGGAAAGCAGGGGTCACCTTGTCTGATACCTATGGAAGGGGAAAACGTGTACAAAGGATAACTATTGACCATAAAAGAAAAGAAAGCTAAGGATCGTGGAGCCATAATCTAACATATCTAAAGAGGAGAGAATCCAAAATCCAAAAGGGAGTGCTCGATGAAATGCCAGGATATTTTGTGAAAGGATTTAGGGAGAGAAAACTTGATAAGCATGCTCGCTTTCTTAGAAATCTTGAGAGTATGAATTGTTTCATGGGCTAGAATGATACCATCTAAGATTTGGTGACCTTCCACATCTCTCGATTGTTCTTCTGAAATCAAACGAGGAGGGATTGGTTTGAGCATATTTGTAATGACTTTAGTAATGATTTTGAAGATAACATTGAAAAGGGAAATGGAATGAAACTTATCTGTGTGAGAAGGATTTTCTTCTTTGGGAATATGCATGAAGAAGGTGGCCTTGAAGGAAGGTAGGACATTTGAGCAAGATATGCATTCTTCTATTGTTTCCTAAACTTCTTGCACAAATTTCTAGCTATGATGGTAGAAATCAGTTGTGAAGTGATGTGTTCCTAGGGATTTCCTTGGGAGCGTTCCCATGACTGTTGCTTCCACCTCTTCCATAGAGATTGGTCTAAGAAGACATTCATTATGTTCCTTAGTGACTAGGGAGGGGATATTCTGCAGATATTGTTCATGGTTGCTTTAATGTTAGGGTTTTATTCAATGAGAAGACAATAGTAATTAGAGATTATTTCCTCCATAATGTCCTCATGCTTGGAGAGCTTTTGAGCTTGATTCATTTGAAGAAAGGTAGTTCTAATTAAAATGAATGTTAATTAAAATAAAGTATTGCTATTATTAATTTTAATTTTAATATTAAATGATATCAATTAAACAATCAAATTAACTTAATGATTGTTTGTAATATAAAAAATAATTAATCTATATATATATTTTTAATGATGATGATTGCTATTCATTGATGTCAACTTTGGTTTATTAACTTTTAAGAAAAATGATAAATAATTAATTGGAAATAAATGATCTTAAATGTTCAAATTTTTAATGAGTTAAGAGGTTATGAAGATTGATACGGTTAAAAATATTTTGGAATTGAAATATAATGTGGACACATGGGGATATTCTAATAGAAAGTGGTTTTCATCCTCCACCTTATTAGTTCACACATATAACAAATTATTTTATCTCACAATAATTTTGTATTTATCCAATGTCATAGTTTCACTATGAGATCATCATCGTTCATTCTTATTTTAATAATGCTCATTTTCTTATTCAAGCTAACTACAACAAAATATACTTTTTAATATTTTAGATTGGAGTTACTCAACTCTTTATAATATATTAGCTTTCTTTTATTCTCTGTTTACTAGTTAAAACATAATTTCTATTTAAATTTTAAATGTAATAATATTTTTAATTGTAATAATTTTATGGATAAATACCTACTCTTATATTCTTCTCTGGTTTAGCCAAAAATAGTATCTTTATACAATTCTCTCTTAAGTTACAAATTACTATAACTAAAATTTAAAATACAATCCCAGAAAGCCTAATCTTTCATGTTACTTTTTTCACTTTTTATTTTTATACATTAGGTGCTAATCAAATACTCTTAATGGGTGAAATAGTAACTTTCTAATAGGAGGATTAGCTAGGGTAATTTAATAGGAGGATGAGCTAGGGTATATTTCTTGTGATTAACAATTATAAAATGTTTATGGATATGTTCGAAATATTAAATTATAAATTTCCTTGGGATCTTTCGTGACTTCTTTGTTAATGCCGTCCTTCTTCATGAAATCCGATCTTTTTTTATCATATTCATGATGACCTCGAGTCAATACGTCGACGTCTGTTCCGCTCAATACGGCGATATTTGTTTTTCTCAAATTGCGTTAGAAAAGTAAAGTTCATGAACCACCGCTACAGAAGACGACCTCGAGTCAATAAGTCGACCTCCGTCCCGCTCAAAACGGCGATATTTATTTTCCTCTAATTGCGTATGCAATTTCTTGTGAACTTCCTATCTTTTGAATGACATTTATCTTTATTTTTATTTGTTGATGGACCTATCGATCTTTCTTTTTCATGATCCATCTTTTCTCACTACTTTATTGTATGACTTTGCTTTGATGACCCCGAGTCCCGACTCAATACCTTGCTTTTGCTTTTTAAAATTTTAACATGGTAAAAACTATCACACTTTTGTTAGTGTTTGTCAATACAGCGCTCTCCCTCTGAAAGAGGTATCCACTTTGAAATGCCCAATCGGACCTCAGTTTTTGTTTGAAGTCCGTGAGTACTTCTCTTTGCCATGATCAACCGGGCCATGATTTATTATATGTTCCACATATAATAAATCAATTAAAGTTTATCATTTGATTAGATTTGGATAGAAACAACATCTATTACTTTATTCCTAAAAAAAATCTCAATGGAAGCCATAGGAAATATCAAGCCTCTCAATTTCATACATATATCTACTAAGAATATTTCTTGAAGTAATCATAAAGTTATAGGAAAACTAAAAGGTCTCTAGTTCATACATATATCTCATAACAATATATTGAAGAGTATTCTTGAAGCTATAGAAAATCTCAAGGCTCTCCATGATCCACCTGGTAGTTGGCGTGTTTGTTGACTTCCACAGGTTCAACATAGACTTTGACAAGTCCAAACCTCGATAGGTTCCACACTTCGAAATGCATCGTCGACGTCATAATATCAACACGAATACGACATATTGTATCTCTAGCTTCCATTCATTTGTAATGGTTGAACTTATGAACCCTTCTCAGTTATTTGTAACTGAACATAACGGGAAGACACCCAAGCGCCTCAGAACTATATATAAGCATGTACACTAGTGTAATACACAATCAACTAAGAGAGTATTGTCCATTATACAGTAGTAATGAAATAACAGAGATTGGTTTGAACTCTTACTTTTTGTCTGTATGTACATTTTCTATGGGTGTAGTGTATTTCATGCTTTGCTCATTCTTAATATGCTTCCACCATAACAATGCTCGATTCATTCAATCGAACTGTTGTCCCCGTCATGCGCCAGGGCACCTGGATCATTGGTATTAGAGAAGATTCAAATCTTAAGTTGTGTGTATACGCTTCTATAGAATTTATCTGACTTATTCCTATTCAAACATGCTCACAAACTCAGCAATCCAAGAAGACACTACCTTCGACTTCTGAGAAGATGGACGAAGAAACAAACAATAGACATGAACTGATGAGACAAAGAAACTCATACAGAAGGCATTGGCTCTACAATGAACCAAAATGTCTGCCATATTCAAAAAGATTATCATGTGATTCGCTTCGACATCCGGAGGATCCTCGACGATATCCAACTCCGATAAAATCAGTCCATTCAAATTACAAATGAATCTGTACATACCAAATCTTGAAGGAAATATTGGTGTGGAATCTATAGGAATTTGGCTACAAAAAATGGAATCCTATTACTCTCTGAATCAACTCTCAGAAGCGGAAAAGATCACCATTTCATCCTTAAAGATGTTGACCTCTGTGCACTGCTAGTGGGAGAATCTATCGACAAAAATGGAGAGAGAAGGAGACCCCATAGAAACATGGGAGAAACGTTTTGAGTATGTTCGAGAGGATTTCTACCCACCCAACTACATTGAACAACATTATAAGAAGTAGCATAAGCTAAGGAAATGGAAAGACTATTCCATGAAAAGTTACACCGACGAGTTTTATCGACTCAGGGCGAGACTTAGCGTCCAAGAAGAAGAGAAATTGCTTGTCTTGAATTACATCAACAGATTGTCCCCATACATTCTACAAGAGATGGAGTTTCTGATTCTCAATACACTTTCGGGTGCATTCCACTACACCAGTAATATTGAAGCTAAATAGGAAGGAAAAGCACATTTCATGACTAATCCAACTGGTCAAACATTCGACAAGAAGCCACCAGTCGACTCCAACAAGTCAAGACAACCTTCTCAACCGACCCCACCAAATCTAGATCATGGAAAAACACACTCTCAGAAAGACAAAAGGGAACATAGAAAATACCCCCCTACCAGGAAATGGTGTGATTATCACAATTCATCATGGCATGATACATCTGAATGCAAGGCTTGAAATAAATTTTTGGAAAAATTATCGAACTCTGACTTGTTTAACTAAACCCTGGTAGAATTTGACCCAAAATCCTTGACCCTTTTGATATCCACACCAACCGCTTTGACAAACTAGACTATCGTCGACAAGGAGGAACAAGAAAGCATGTTCCATATACAGATATGGGTTCAAAAAATCCATTGCACCAGATTGTGGATAATGGTAGCTAGAAGAACTTTGTTTATGAAAATATCATGAAGAAACTTGGTCTTGTTTCCACTCGACATCCTCAACCCTATAATATCAGTTGGATGCAAAACGGATAAGAACTAAAAATCACCCAGCAATGCAGACTCACCTACTTCACTAATCCTTTTGAAGATGAAGTACTTTATGATGTGGCACTGCTTTTTGTATTTGACACCCTGTTTGGGAAAATTTACTTATGGGATCGACAGGGAAGTTATCAGTGATGGACTTAAAAGGTGATTGTAAAAATACGGAACCAATGGTACGGTATACCTTAACGATGACCTACACCAACGGTTGCAATGATATATGCCAAACAGACAAAGAAGCTTATTAACCATGCTAAAAAAATTTCTTTGATCATGATTAAGCCTCATCATTCCAGGAAGACTACAACTTTCGATAACAACAAAAGATCGACCATATTCTTGATGAATACCAAAACGTATTTCAATAGCTAAACATAGTACCTCTACATTGGTAGGTAAATCGCTCAATTGAACTTGTTCCTGGTTCTTCATTACCTAACACATGCGTTTATAGAAGATCCATTATCAAGAATGAAGAGATTAGTAGAAAAATTCTATATTTGATCAACAAAGGTCACATTCGACCTAGCTCCTCTCCTTCTGGAAGTCAAGTCATCATCGTTCCAAAGAAAGATGGGACTTCGCACATGTGCATCAACTATCAAGATCTCAACAAGATTTTGGTAAAGAATAGATACCCTCTTCCAAGGATAGACGAACTCATCGATTGTCTGAAAGGTGCTAAATTATTTACTAAAATTGACCTCAAGTCGAGATATTCTCAAACTCTAATCGAGCCCATCGATCTATGGAAAACTGCTTTCAAAACGAAGGAAGGATTGTTTGACTAGTTAGTCATGCATTTCATCTTAACCAATGCACCTACGACCTTCATGTGCCATATAGATGACTTTCTATGACCTTTCATCGGCAAGTGTGTCATTATCTATCTAGACTCCTGATTTTCAGCCGATCATGGGAATAACATGTCGACACTCTTTGACAACATCAACTCTATATGAACATGGAAAAATGCTCGTTTGAAATGAACAACATTAAATATTTTGGGTATGTCATCGACTCTACAATCACGTCGACCCAAACAAAGTACAAATCCTCAAATATTGGCCCATTCCTCAAAACATTCATGAACTAAGAAGTTTTCTTGTTTTTACAAATTTTTATCAACGGTTCATACTCAACTTCAGTCACAAAGCCTCGCCTTTGAATCAGTTAACTAAGGGAATTGGGAAAAATGTCTTCAAATGGACATCGACACAACAACAAGATTTTGAGGAGCTCAAACACAAGCTTTGTACTGCACCAATACTTGTGTTACCTTATTTACATCATCCTTTTGAGATTGAGACAGATGCATCAGACTATGCTTTAGGTGTAGTGATCAGTCAGTTTGGTCACCCAGTTCCTTTTAATTTTGAAACTTTCAATGAAACTATTAGAAGGTATTCGACATATGAAAAGGAACTGTATGCCATTGTGCAATCCCTTAAGAAATGGATACCTTACATCCTTGGGAATGAAAAGGTCATCCTCATTGATCACAAGCCCTTACAGTTTTCCCCATCCCAGTCGAAGTTACAAACAATTCAACAACTCAAGTGGATTAATTACCTACAACAATTTTAGTTGGTAATTAAGTGTCAGAAAGGTAAATCCAATGTTGCAGTTGATTTTCTCAGTAGACCACCCATTACTCTACTTTTCATAGTGATGAGTATGCAGAGATACGACACCATTACTTGGCCTCAATTGTATTTGGTAGACTGAGACTTTTTTGCAATTTAGCAACAACTTTAAAATGACCTGCCATTCACTATTGACTACTTCCTGAAAGATACATTGCTACAAAAGCTTGGAAATATTTGTGTACTGATAGGTGAGCACCAACAGGATCTCATTTGGGACCCACACTACAACAACACAACATGACACTTTGGAGTAGCAAAGACCGTTTCCATCCTCAAAAAGTATTTTTATTGGACTTCACTTAAATCTGACATCAACATGTATATTCGATCATGCATGGTTTGTGTCATTGCTAAAACCCTAAATGGACGACAAGGACTGTACATGCTTTTTTCGGTTCCTATTCGACCATCGGGATCCATTTCTATGGACTACTTGATGGGATATCCTACTACCAAACATCAGCATGAGGCAACCTTAGTAGTAGTCGATAAATTTTCCAATATGGCTATTCTTATTCCATGCAAGAAGACTACAACAACACATCAGACTTCCCAGCTCTTCTTTGAACATGTTTGAAAAAAGTATGGTCTTTTGATAACCATTATTTCTGACAAAGATGCCAGATTTGTCAGCATTTTTTGGAAGACTCTCTCGGAACAGCTTGACATGAGACTCTCTTTGTCGACAAATTTCCATTGTTAGATAGATGAACATATGGAAGTTGTGAATCGCTTGGTAGTACAACTACTCTGCATGTACAACTACAAGCATCGTCGGACATGGGATGAAAGTATCCCATATATATAGAATAATTACAATCATGATCAACACAATTCTACAGGAAAGGGTTCATTCGAGATATGTTATGGATTTCAACCATTAGCACCCATCGAATTGATTAGTTCATCGACACAATCGAATGCCAACGAATATGACCAATGAGAAGTTGAAAAAGCATTGAAGTTTCGATACCAATTCTACAAGATCTAGAAACAAGCACAGGAAGGCCCAACACGATAAGCATCATATCCCTCTTTCATTTCAAATTGGGGATCAAGTTTTGTTGCATCTAAAGAAGGAACGATTCACTGGTCTGTATAGAAAGATGAATCTTTGTGATATGGTATGCACATTATCCTTAAGTAAATTGGAGAAAATGCTTTTGAGCTTGACATTCCTTCATTCTTGGGTTTGCATATAGTATTTAATGTGGATCTACTTCAACCATACCATGCACCATTGTTGGAACATAACGAATTGCAGACATCAGAACCCAAAGACATCCATCCAAATGTTCAAGAGCCTCTTCCTTGTGACACCATTGTGGGATGATGCATATGCCATATAAGGTCGAATGCAATTCCCTTGTTTCAAGTGGCTAAAGATGGACAACTCCCAACACAAGGAAAGTGGTACTTTGCTTCTGAACTCACCAACAAGTTTCCTCATCTGAATAAGCAAACAATGGGGACCATTGTTTATTAAGGAAGGAGGAATGATCCACCTATAAGTTGGCATGTTTTTTTACTTTGACAGGTTCAACATCGACTTTGACAAGTCTGAACACAACACAGCCTCGATATGTTCCACACCTCGACATGTAGCATCGACATCAACATCTCAACACGACTACAGAAAATTGTCTCTCTGTCTTCCAGTCGTCTGTAATGGTTGAAATTCTAAACCATTCTAATTTCTTTGTAACTACACATAATGGGTGGACACCCGAGCATCTCAATAATCTATATAAGCATGTACATTATTGTAATATTCAATCAAGTAATAGAGTATTGTGCATTATACAATAGTAATCAAATAACTCAGATTGGTTCGAACTCTTTCATTTTGTCTATGTGTATATTTTCTGTGTGTGTAGTGTATTTCCTACTTTTCTCATTCTTAATATGCTTCTGCCATAATAGTGTTGGATTCATTCAATCAAATTGTTGTCCCTATCGTCCACCTGGGCACTCAAATCACTCCAATTCATAGATATATATTGCAATAATATCTCTAGGAGTATTCCTAAAGTCACAAGAAAAATCAAGGCTATCTAGTTTATAGATATATCTCATAAAGAGAGGCGTTCCCATGAAAATAGGTAACAATTTTTGGAAATTGAAGGGAAGAGTAATTCATGAGTTGAAGAGACCACTTGGGAAGTTGAACCCAATGGTCATTCTCATTGTATAAATGTATAGTTAATTAATGAGAATATTGTGCTTCGATGTCAATCCTTTTTGTCTTGTGTGCTTAATTTCCCATTTTCCTATTTTGGTATCTAATAGTGGTATTAGAGCTTGGCTTCCATAACTTCTGCTCTGGCATTCTGCCATTTTTCTTACCTACTCCCTCGTATGTTTTGATTTCTTCCAGATTCTATGCAAAAATGTTTCTATCCTACTCTCCCTAGTCTTGATTTGCCTGCAATTAAAAATTTGATATGTCCTATGCATAGTCTTCCTTCTACTTTTGGCACTATTCCTCCACTCCTATACACCTTTTTTTTGGTGATCTATCTCAGCGTTAATGATCAGGGAAATTTGTTAGGATCCACAATTGTCTCAAAGTGTAGAAAGCTTGGTGAATATTACTAATTCTTAAATTTGCAATTGTAAAATGCTTGGTGATTATTTTTAAAATATATTCAAAACTCTAAAGACTATATAGTTTTTGGCTAATTTTGAATAATTTTAGAGTAAAAATATTGAGCAATAGGTTTAACTCTATTTGTGTTGTAAATTCAAATATAGTTGCGTGAGATTATTTGTAGAGTCTTCAATTTCTTTGAACTCTATTCCAATTTCCACATATGTATGTGAATAATTGTGTGTGAATTTTTCATTCACTATTGTTTACATGTATGTCATCCTTCCATAATTCATATAAATCATGAGATGTTTACTATGTATTCAACTATGGAATTGTTTTAATTCAAAGCTCAATACATTTTCTTTCATTGAATACCAGAGACTTATCTTGTGGGCACCTCTAAGGTTTTAAATTGTTCCCACTTCTAATTCATATCCAATTATATTCCTAAGCCCTCTGTTAATTCTGCAATATTCCTCCTAAATGATTTTGCGTGTTCCATTTTCATCCATAATCCTTTAGTTATAGAATTTCAAAAAGAAAATTTGATTCATAACCTTCATATTTTAAAGATTTTTCTCTAATATCTATAATGTTTGAGCTCCTATCATTCTTGGGTGTATTCTACTTTCAACCTAGGGTTCCCATAGGATTAATAGTGTCTTCCTCCTCATCGAAATCCTCTTTGCAAATGTGCTCTACAAATAAAGGATCCAATCTTAGTTAATTTGAAACAGATATCAACATGTGCATGTAAAAGTATTAAGTTTACACTTTGTAATTCATGAACATGTCTCACTATAAAAATGTTAGCTGGGACAAGAGATTGGATTTCTTATGTCTCAAATAGATCCGTAGGTTGAACAACTCGCTCTCTCACATTTGTGATTGGAATAGAGGGCCTAGGCACTACTTTTTTCATTGGATATAGTCACCAAATGCTGAAATAGTTAGGCATGCATTCATAAACAATCTAACATGAATAAACTATTTACACATATTGAAATAGATACCTCTACATGATTTCTTCCCATCACAGATACACGATTAATTGTTGCATCAAGGACCCCATTGAGGTATGGGATGTAGGAATCTCCAGCGTCATGTTGTAAACATGTGAGAAAGACATTGACAAAAACAAGTTGTGGAGTGAATTGAAAGCTAATCAATAGTTCTGTCATCAAAGGATATACATTAGTGTGGAATTAGTAGGTCCATGATAATGGACACCCTCCCTATTTATGGAAGAGGGTTGTATGATGTAGGTGCAACCCTTGCCTACATTTATATTGTAGGGAGAAGAAAATAAAAGTAGTGGCACAAGGATTTGGGTTGATTCCTGCAGTCATACAGTATTTTCATTGTTAAACATGCACATGAATGAATGAAATAAGATGTATTGAAAAAATAACATGTCGTAATACTTACCCATGTCTTGGTTTTCTCTCCACCATGGAATGGGTCACTACTAGAAAATCCTTGCCCCTCTATAGATCCAAATAATACCTGTAAGTTTAAAAATTATAAATATTAGCAATCTATAATGGAGTACATTAAGAAAAAAATATTTTGAACAAGGTTAAGTAATTAACCATGTACTTACAAGTTACTTTCTTAAAAAACTAATAGAGGCCACCCTGCATGATATCATTAATTTCAATGCCTTCCTGATCTTGCTTAGTATCTAATGCCTTCAACTTAAAATTTTTTAAATATTAGACTGTCTAACATTAATGAACTAACATGTATTAACGAAATGACATGTGGAAATATGACCTTAGTTCCGGTTGGTGCCACCTTAGATATAATCACACTTTGTACATAAACACCCCTCATAGATTATGGGAATGATTTCCCCTGCATAGAGGCTTCATGCTCCTGCAAGATTAATAACTTTATATATTAACAATATTAATATGTTTACAATATGGAAAAAAATAATTTGAATGACATTAGTGTTAACCATGTACTTACCTGACTAGAAGTCATTGTAGAGGTAGAATGTGTTGGCCCATGACCATAGTAGGCTTGAACACACATAGTTGACAAGTGTGGCTCAATGTGGGGATCATGGGATATTGTTCTACTTCCACCACTCAATGGTACTACTCCATTGAGAGGTAATGGTTGTACCCCACTGGAGGAATATGGCCCTTCTTGGTCAATATCAATTCTATGGAAAACGGTCTCCTGCAGAAGACTTAGAAACACCATATTTGTATGGGGAATCATTTGACGTGAAAGAGGGATATATAACATAGGTAGCTAGCTATGAGGTGGAGGTATGGGTCGATTTACATCTCAAATCCTAGTATTAGGAAGGTTTTGGGGCATCCTCAAACCAACATAGTGGAATTTCAAGATACCACAATAATTGATGTGTTTTCCCAACACGAACTTAGCATACATATTTTGGACGAAGAATAGTGGAAGTTCCATGTTGTTGTGTTATAGAATATCAAAAACCATGTAACATTTAGAAAACAAGATCACAGAGCAATAACAATAAATAATAAACAATAAACAAGATGCAAATATTAAACACATTATAGAAGAGACATCAATATAACGTGGTTCACCAAATATGGGCTACGTCGACATAGAAATTGCCAGTGCTTTACTATTATACCGTCCAGAAAAATGAAGGGATGCAACCTGCAACAACCCCACTACAGTTCCTCTTCACTCTCTCACAGTCTCTCTCACACAATAATAGAGATTTTTTTACAATGCTACGATATAATACAATACCTTCCTTTTATAAAGGGAATACAACGGGAAAATACCACGGGTTTCCCAAAACCATGGGCTCGTAAATCACCCATTATTTACCAAGTCATCAATTTGAAATTACAAAATTTTTTAAGACATTTTTTCCTAGATTTTTGTTACAGGGATGTTGCCCTTGGACCCCCACTAGGGGGGCTCCAAATCAGTTGTCGCCCCTCCCCTCCCCCATGGACCCTCCATGGTGAATTTAGTGGGGGGGAATCTAACCACACCCCCTGTCATGGTACTGGGATCCAAACACGACTGAAAACATGACCTATGAATCCAGAATATCAAGCTCCACAACAAAAAATATCCCACTTGGAGACAGATCACAATAACTACACCGCTAGTGCACTTGATGCAGTATGCCCAAACCTTGGACCTTGAAAATTTGTCATCTTAACCCTCATGCTCGAAGGCCAACAGAAACTGATTAGGAACTCATTTTCTCTCTGGTTACTACCTTTGTCAACATGTTTGCATGATTCTGGCTAGTATGTATTTTTTCCAACTTCAATAATTCATCTTCCATAACAAATCTTATGAAATGGTACTTGATTTGTATATGTTTAGTATTGGAATGGAAGGATGATATATTTGCAAGATTAATGAAACTCTGGTTGTCATTGTACAATCTACTATTCTTCTACTTCTTACCCAATTCCTCCATTAACCTCTGCAACCAAATCACCTTCTTACTAGACTCTTTAGTAGCAACATACTATGCTTCCATTGTTGAAAGCGTAACAACCTTTTGCAGTTTCATGTTAGGGTATTCTAGGGTATGATGTTATGGTACATGTTATGTTATTATAGGGTATTGTAGGGTATGGTATGGTATATTAGTATGGGATGGTATGATGTTAGTATGTTATGTTATGGTATGTTATTGTATGTTAGTATGGTATGATGTTAGTGTAATTTAGGTAGTGTATGGTATGGTTATGATGTTAAAAAGTTGAGGATAGCCATAATGTTAAAAATTTGATGAGTCATAAATTCTTCCTTTAAGTATTGGAAATTCATACTAGCACACATGTGAACCACGCATATTATTATATCACATAGGTGAACCACACATATCATGTTCCAAGATCAAGTCAACCATATATGTATAAATTTGAACCTTGCTTTATATTATATATGTATACAAACAATGTTACAAAAATTGGCATGCCACATGGCCATAATACAAAATAGTGGATGAAACTGTACATTTGTGTGTATAAAAAAAAAAGTTACATCTATGTATCCCCCCTATACATTTATTCTAGTTATCCCCCCTTTCGTTCTGACTTCCAATGTCTTTGGAGAAGTCTAGCTTTCTTTTCCGATTACTCACTGGTGATCCCCATCGATGAACAAGAGGGATCCCAAATAGGTCGTATGAGTGGAGACTGCAAAAAAACCAAAATTTGTAAGATCCCAAATAAGTCGTATGCGTGGAGACTGCAAAAAAACCAAAATTTGTAAGTTAGTTTACCAACCTATAAAAATTCTATGTACATTTGTTCAAATTCCAAACCAATATAACATTTTTACTTACTGTATGTGAGTAAGTAATGGTGGGTCGTGGTGCCTCACTAGCAGTGATCCTGAATGGGTGCTCTTCAAGCACCACTTGTTCACTATCAAGCTACATAAAAAAAATGCCAATGTCAAGCACCAAATCATAGAAAGTGATACATAAACCTACAAAGAAAGAGATACATAAATGTACCTGCTGGCTCGTTAGAGGTGGGTCATTGATTTGGTGCTCTTCAAGCACCGATGCCTCACTCGAATCCTGCATAAAGTAACATATGTCAATTTCAGATAATAAAAAAGAATCAAAAACATATATAGTACATGGACGAAAAATGATCTGTTTTCAAAGAAAGCGAAACAGACATGTACCTAGTGGGGGGGAAGAGGTGGGTCGAAAACAACCTCACTTTGGTGCTCTTCAAGCACCACTGGATCAGTAGATTCCTACATAAAGTAACACATGTCAAAGCAATACATAAATGTACAAAAATAAAGCACCAAATCAGAGAAATCAATACATAAACATACAAAGAAAGTGATACATAAATGTACCTGCTGGCTCGTCATAGGTGGGTCGACAACAACCTCGCTTTGGTGCTCTTTAACCACCACTGGCTCAATAGATTCCTATATAAAGTAACATATGCCAAAGAGATACATAAACGTACAAAAATGTACAAAGAGAAAGCACCAAATAGGAGAAAGCGATACATAAATGTACATGTTGGCTCATCAGAGGTGGGTCTACAACAACCTCGTTTTGGTGCTCTTCAAGCATCACTGGCTCAATAGATGCATGCATAAAGTAACATATGTCAATTTTTCAGATAATCCAAAGAAAACGAGACATATCAATGGGGGCAACAAGGAAACATATACTTGCATGTACAAAAAGCAATATAAGCAAGAGTTGTAATATATAAATATACCTAGGGGACATGAGGAGGTGTTGAACCAGTGGATCGATTAACTAGCAACGAGAGAAAATGACTTCTAATTGCATTAGCAGAGAAGATTGCTTTTAGGACATATTCATTAAACTCACGTTCCTACGTACAAAAGGATAAAGATGCAATTAGATAATTTAAAAAAACTTAAAAAGTACATGTTGAATCATTAAAATCACAATTAAAAGCAAGCGATACATAAACGTACCTGTTGGCTCGTCAGAGGTGGGTCATCGATCTAGTGCTCTTCAAACACTGGTGCCTCACTAGAAGCCTGCATAAAATAACATATGTCAAATTCAGATAATAAAAATAATCATAGACATATATACTACATGGACGAAAAATGATGTTTTTAAAGAAAGTGAAACATACATATACCTGGCGGGGGGGAAGAGGTGGGTTGCCAACAACCTCGCTTTGGTTCTCTTCAAGCACCAATGGCTCAATAGATTCTTGTATAAACTAAAATATGTCAATGTCAGATAATACAAAGAAAACGAGACATATACAGGATGGACAAAAATGATTTTTTCAAAGAAGCGAAACATAATTAAAAGCATATTTAAAGGCATACTTAAAAGCATATTTAAAATAATACTTGCATCTGGGAATCTATCTCTACATGAGAGGGACTAGGCTGGGATTCAATGTACTCATCCTGATCACCTAATGGTGAAGAACCAAACCCATATGCAATATTGATAGCAGCATCAATGTTCTCAACATTAATCGACGGACTATGCAAATCTGGGGTGCCATGGGACACCAGCTGTATATTTGTTGACATAATTTGTTAGATAATTAAATAGAAATAAATTGTGAAACAATTGAAAAGTGTGATATAAAACAAAATATAATATGAAAATAATGAGTTTTACTTACAAATCGAAGTAATCCATCGTCCTGGAACTCTAAAGTAGGCCCATAGCATATTCCTCCACATGCTGTGCAAGAGTGTGGAGTAACACGACACTCTGAACGTTCTGTGTCTTTGGTGTGATCTGTAGATGGATCCTTACTGTGCGATGGGCCGACCTTAGAAGTGCCAACCCCTTGGCCTATGTTTCCTTGGACATCAGTCCCATGCTGAAGCAATGTTTCTGCCAGGTCAAATAAGGCCTCTTGTGTATCCTCAATCATAGGACCCACAGGAGGATATACCCAAGGCAATTTTGGTGTGCGTGGAAGGCATGACACATGGTTAGGATCTGTCTTGGCCCCTTCCCTATTCTGGGGCATCCCATGACCAACACCCTAGAAGCCTAAAATATCAAAATAGTTAACATGTTTCCCTAGGATGAATTCTGCATACAAATTCTTAAGGAAATAAAATGGGATGTCCCTATTCCCACAAGGGTCTTCATTGAAGACCATATACCAGCGATCCATCCAATTGACCTTTATATTTGGTTCCACGCACCACTTTATGGAAATGTGTGCTCGACTGGTGGGTGGAACCAATACGGTGCTAGGGTCCCGGAATAATGAAAATAATTGGTCTTTTGTAATCTTTAGGTTTTTGATGTCTTTATAACTCAAACCATCAGAATAATATTGCCTTGGATTCTTTGTATGAGCGAATGTTGTGCAGAGCTCCTTGGGCATTGGCAATTGTGTTTGTAATGGTGTCCAATGCCTCAACTAAAGATTGTATCAAATGATCCCCCCCTCTAAAAGATGATCTAAGGTGCCTCAATGCACCCAAACGCACCACAATCTGTGATTTTTGGTCTTCTTCCCCCTCTGAGTTTGGGTTTGGTTCTTGGTTATTAGTGGGTTTGTTTTCCACAGTATCTTGCTCATTTCTGTTATATATTAAGATTTAAACAACAAAATACAAATTGTTTTAATTTATCATTCTTTGATTTAATTCAATTTTTTTTATTAAATTTGTTTTAAACAAATGTAAAACCTATGAAATTAACAAAAACAATAAAAAATTGAAAACAATTTATAATTGATAATAGTAGTTGCTTACCATTGGATCCAAGCCACCTCCAAATCAACCTCCAAATGCTCAAATGCAAATCGTTGGTGCGGTTTATTACTCTCTCGAAACGATCATTGTGCAAATGACAAAGTGAGACTCGCAGCCTCTGTTTTGTTTTTTGTGTGCGTGTGTTTTCCATATCGCATATGCGATATGTAGCAGTTGCGATATATATTGCATATGTGATGTTTTAATTTTAAAGAACACATATGCGATACTTCCTTACTAACCTAAGGCTCATCTTTAGACTTGGGTTATTCTGAACGTACCATTAGTAACACATATGCGTTATCGATTTACACTGCAAAAGTGTGTTTCTGATGTATTAAGTGGTACTAAAAAGTGGAACGAACTTCGTGCGAGTACCCTTAAACATATCTCAAGATTTAGGGGTTTGGAAGTCCATCTTGAAAGGTGCTCTTCCATATTAGCTAAAATATTTGACCATTCTGGGTGGCGAACGATAGATTCTATGAGAGGGGTGTCAAAATATTTTGAAGGGAAGGAGATGAGTCAAAAAAGGGGTAGTATTGAGGTTCTAACTTGAAGAGTTAGGGGTGTATTGAAAAAGAAAAGAGCATACTTCTCTTGGTTGAGAGAAATCCCAATGGCATTTAGGAAGGTTTGAATAAGAGATTTTGAGGTGCGCACTTCCCAAAGGGAGGGATAGGCCAACAATATAGTGTCATCAGCAACTTGGAGATGAGAGGAAACTAATTCATCGTCTGCAAGGTGACGACCAGAGACATGGCCATCCTGAACCACATTCTTCAGAGACCAACTAAGCCCTTCAACCATAAGTATGAAGAGGAGAAGCGAAAGCAAGGGTCACCTTGTTTGATACCTATGGAAGGGGAAAACATGTACAAAGGAGAACTATTGACCATAATAGAAAAGAAAGCTAAGGATTGTGGAGCCATAATCCAAAAAGGAGTGCTCGATGAAGTGCCAGGATATTTTGTGAAAGGATTTAGGGATCTAGAAAACTTAATAAGCATGCCCTCTTTCTTAGAAATCTTGAGAGTATGAATTGTTTCATGGGCTAGAATGATACCATCTAAGATTTGGTGACCTTCCACATCTCTCGATTGTTCTTCTGAAATCAAACGAGGAAGGATTGGTTTGAGCGTATTTGTAATGACTTTAGTAATGATTTTGAAGATAACATTGAAAAGGGAAATGGAATGAAACTTATCTGTGTGAGAAGGATTTTCTTCTTTGGGAATATGCATGAAGAAGGTGGCCTTGAAGGAAGGTAGGACATTTGAGCAAGATATGCATTCTTCTATTGTTTCCTAAACTTCTTGCACAAATTTCCAGCTATGATGGTAGAAATCAGTTGTGAAGTGATGTGTTCCTAGGGATTTCCTTGGGAGCATTCCCATGACTGTTGCTTCCACCTCTTCCATAGAGATTTGTCTAAGAAGACATTCATTGTGTTCCTTAGTGACTAGGGAGGGGATATTGTGCAGATATTGTTCGTGGTTGCTTTAATGTTAGGGTTTTATTCAACGAGAAGACAATAGTAATAAGAGATTAGTTCCTCCACAATGTCCTCATGCTTGGAGAGCTTTTGAGCTTGATTCATTTGAAGAAAGGAAGTTCTAATTAAAGTTAATGTTAATTAAAATAAAGTATTGCTATTATTAATTTTAATTTTAATATTAAATGATATCAATTAAACAATCAAATTAACTTAATGATTGTTTGTAATATAAAAAATAATTAATCTATATATATATTTTTAATGATGATGATTGCTATTCATTGATGTCAACTTTGGTTTATTAACTTTTAAGAAAAATGATAAATAATTAATTGGAAATAAATGATCTTAAATGTTCAAATTTTTAATGAGCTAAGAGGTTATGAAGATTGATACCATTAAAAATATTTTGGAATTGAAATATAATGTGGACACATGGGGATATTCTAATAGAAAGTGGTTTTCATCCTCCACCTTATTAGTTCACACATATAACAAATTATTTTATCTCACAATAATTTTGTATTTATCCAATGTCATGGTTTCACTATGGAGATCATCATAGTTCATTCTTATTTTAATAATGCTCATTTTCTTATTCAAGCTAGCTACAACAAAAATATACTTTTAATATTTTAGGGTGGAGTTACTCGCCTCTTTATAATATATTAGCTTTGTTTTATTCTCTATTTACTAGTTACAACATTATTTCTATTTAAATTTAAATGAAATAGTATTTTTAATTGTAATAATTTTATGGATAAATACCTACTCTTATATTCTTCTCTCGTTTAGCCAAAAAATAGTATCTTTATACAATTCTCTCTTAAGTTACAAATTACTATAACTAAAATTTAAAATACAATCCAGAAAGCCTAATCTTTCATGTTACTTTTTTTACTTTTTATTTTTATACATTAGGTGCTAATCAAATACTCTTAGTGGGTGAAATAGTAACTTTCTAATAGGAGGATTAGCTAGGGTAATTTAATAGGAGGATGAGCTAGGGTATATTTCTTGTGATTAACAATTATAAAATGTTTA
>LPNX011065021.1:35966-58995 GCA_001517045.1 Pseudotsuga menziesii
GGGAAACAACCGATTGTCAGGTAGCATACCACCTCAGATCGGTAATTTGAGAAAGCTTACTCACCTATCCATTAATTCCCTTAATGCCTTTAACTATCTACTACCTGATAGTGTACATTACTTATCAACGACGTTTATGAATAATATGGTGTATATCGAAGTCCCCGGTAATATTTCAGGTACTATCCCTTCTGAAATAGGAAATTGTAGCCATCTCATCTCTTTAGATCTTGGTTCTAACACCCTCACGGGAAGCATTCCCAAAGCCATTAAAAGATTGAGCAAGCTTGCATTCCTTTACCTAGGTAACAATAAAATCACGGGTACAATTCCTGAAGAAATAGGAAAGCTACAATCCCTTCAAGAGTTGGAATTAAATTCCAATAATTTAACAGAGGCTATTCCTCAAGTCATAGGAAAACTCAATGTTCTCTCGTACATATATCTATCAAATAACAATATTGGTGGGAGTATTCCTAAAACCATTGGAAACCTCAATGTTCTCAATTATATAGATTTATCAAATAACAATATTTTTGGGAGTATTCCTAAAACCATTGGAAACCTGAAGGTTCTCATATACATAGATTTATCTAATAACAATATTTTTGGTAATATTCCTAAATCTATTGGAAAGCTTAAGGCTCTCCAAGACATAGATCTATCTAATAACAATATTTCTGGTAATATTTCTAAATTCATTGGAAAACTCAAGGCTCTCCTCTCCATAGATCTATCTAATAACAATATTTCTGGTAATATTCCTAAATCCATTGGAAAGCTCAAGGCCCTCCACTCCATAGATCTATCTAAGAACAATATTTCTGGGAGTATTCCTAGTAGTATTAGTGGGTTGATTTCACTTGAAAATTTATTTTTATCAGAAAACTCACTTAGTGGAGATCTATGCAGCTTAGACTTTCAACCTCCTTTAAGTCACTTGCCAGCCCATTCTAACTATTTCTTTGGGACTTTGCTACCATCTTTGGCCAACACCTCACTTGAGCTATTGGATTTAAGGAGAAATCAATTAAATGAACTTCCTCTATACCTTGGAAGCTTTAAATCTTTAAGAGTGCTAAGTATTGGTCATAATAATTTTCAAGGTAGTATTCCTCAATCAATCACAAATCTGAGCAAGTTACAAGTGTTGGATTTATCCGACAATAAATTCAATGGAAGTATACCATATGATCTTCATAGACTCCATGGATACATGATCAAAGCATCTTCAAAACTCAATACTATTTTTGTACCATTCTTCATTGTCATGAAAAGAGTTGAATATCCTCTTCAATATGTACTCGTAACAAATACAATAATTGACTTGTCAAGCAACAATCTTACAGGAAAAATACCTACAAGCTTAGGAAGTCTCACCTGCCTAAGATTGCTTAATTTATCTCGGAACCATTTGGAAGGACCAATACCTAAATCACTTGGCGAGGTATCTACTTTGGAGCAGTTAGATGTGGCCCAAAATAATTTGAGTGGAAAGATTCCTGAAGAGCTATCTAAATTATCAATGTTGGAGGTTTTAGATGTTTCATATAATAACCTATGTGGTCCAATCCCAACAGGGACACAATTTTCCACTTTTAGTGCATCATCATTTCAATGGAATAAGTGCCTATGGGGATGTCCTATAGATCCATGTAATGGAACTAAGAAAGTACCACCCAAAGAAAACAATAATGATCAAAGTAGTAATGTCAATGTGGGATGGTTAAATCGTGTGGATGAAAAAATATCATTGATGGCATTAGGCATTGGAGTGGGGATTGGAATTTGGGGAGTGGTCATTGTATTTATAATGTGGCAAAAAGCTAGGCATTGGCTACTGGGTCCACCACAGAGAAAATTACAAGTTTTCTATGGAGTGTATTCATTTCCTAAGTAGCAGAAATATGAATATATTTGTTATGAATAAAATAATATACTTTATTTGTAATGGAAGGAGGAAAACATTTATAATTTCTAAAGATTTTTTTTTAATAAATGTGGTAAAAGCTAATTTAATTTACTGATCAATATATTTATTTCTTATATTAATATTTTTTAATATTTAATAACATTATATATAGATAATATTTATACATTGTATTATTAATTTAAATATTATTTAGTTATATATTATATTTTTATTTAGATATTATTTTATTTATTTATGAATAAATTTTGATTAAATTAAAATATATGTAAGCATTTTTTTAACTGTATCTTAATTTTTATTTTTATTATTTTACATTAAATTAAAATGAAAATGTAATATTGTTTTTATATTAATCTTTTTATAAAAAAGTATGAATTCAAAATGTAAAATTAATATTTATAATTACTCTACATATAGTTTGAGACATAGGCAATGAGCAATGTTTCTACATATAGTTTGAGACATAGACAATGAGCAATTGCCACATGCTATTTGGCAAAGGAAATAGCAAAATTATTTGGCATCCATCCATTTCGAAAGAATAATAGAAGTAGGGAAAGGGCAAGATTAGAATGAAATTCATGGATTTATAAAGTATCACATGTAAAATAAATGTAGAATCAAATAATCAATAGAATTTTCATTCTAAACTTATAACAACATTTCTAAATACAAACAATTTTTTCAATAAATTACAACAAACTTGTCCAAATGATATATGATGAGGTAGTCAAATAGTAAAGATGAGAGAACCTACAAAATTACTTTAAAACTAACATCTTCACACACTAAAATGATGATTCATATACAATATACATGATCTTAATGTTTGTGCCCAATTGGAACAAAATTACTCATTATTTTATAAAGGAAAAAATGCAGATTGGTATAAACATGGTAATTGAAAAATGATAAGAATTACTCTAAATATAGGTCAAACTGAAGCTCATTTTTTTATTTTATCTTACATTAAATGTAAAAAACATTTGTCTATGACAAACATATTACAAATAAGACTTAGAATATAATTAATTAAACTAACATAAGCACATGATTTAAAATAAAAGAAAGCCTCAAAAGAGCTTAAGGGTTCTACATAGTTCTGGTCATTTGACAACTTGAAGTTTGAAATTTTCATTATTAATTTGAAAACTTGAAGTTGTTGTTAAGACATTTTACCGCATGGTAAAGTGTCTTAAGACACTTTATCACGGGCCATATAAAAAAGTTTCAAATGGTCATGCTTAACTATGCATGGTTTTTTTCCAAGTAAGTTTAATATGACTTTTCCAACAATAGCAGCGGAAACTAGAACCATACATGCATGTAGTTGGAATTTTTATTAAATTATAAATGCCAATGTATTTTCTCGGTAACTGTCGTCTCGAAGGTGTAGATTTGCTTGAATGCATTATGTCTTAGTCTTGATGATCCCGAGATAATAAACAAGATGCTATAATAAAGGAACTAAACTAGGAACATGACCAAAATTATTTTTATGTGACTTGTACCAAAAAATGTCTATTGTTATTTTTTTTGTTAATTTATGCCAAAACTATTTTTTTTGTACAAAACACTCTCACTGAATATAGCCTAATAAAAACAAGGGATTGAAAACATCATGGCTAGTTCAAACAACCAGAAGAAAAAGAAATATCATTAGCATAATTTCTATTCCCATATTTTATGAACAACATTTGAAATCCTCAAATGATCTAGATACCCTCCAAGCATAATGCACATTTTGATAACGTTGCAAATTAGCAAATTCCAAAGTTTCCACATATACATGAACTTTTGAAATAAAGGATTGAAGAACAATTTAAAAGAGAAAACAATATTAAAAATCCATAACAGGACAAAACACATTTTAATAATACTGCAAGGCATTGGAATCTAGGAATTTAACGTATAGACAAAATGGCTAAAACCACTACAACTTTTCATGCATCTAAAATTGAATTTATAAACAATCATGTACAAGAGACATTGCATTTTATGAGAGATCGCTTTTTATTACGAATGTCTCAGGTGAACACTTTACCCGTCTTTAGCATAAACAACTGAAAATAAAGTGTTGACCCAAAATGTTAAGAACTATATCAAAATGATGGGAACTAAATCAGAGGAAACTCAACTTGTAGTCCATGTGTTGTGTCTGAAATGACATGTTCCCCAATTATGGCCCTATGTCCATCATGCCATGGTATATTAGGTGTTTTATGCACAAATATTCCTCGCAATAGGAAAATGCCGCAACTATTCTAGATACAAGATAAAGACAAGATTTAGTCTCGATATTAATTCAGTTAGAGTGTATACCTTGTTAAGAAAAGATTCTTAAATTAATTGGTTGATCGGTTAGTGTTTAGTTGATATTAAGAAAGGAGGTCTTTGCTCAGGATGAAGGTCTGAAACCAAGACTGGTTAGAATTTTGACATCATCCATATTTGATGGTCAAGATTCTCATCTTGAAATCAATTTTGTCGAATATATGTTAGTGTGTAGATCATGTAACCCATCTTACCATAACTTTTTACCCTAAAATTTTGATGTGTATATAAACATTATGGAAATTTTTTCTACTGCTTATTATCCATCTTAAGCCCCATGCTAATAGTATTCAGTGCCCAATATCAACTATGAACAAGACATACCCCTTATGAATACTTCAATTCAAAATTCACTATAAAAATCAAGTATAAGTACAACAAATACAATGTTGTCACATGCACTAGATTAACTCATACACTTAAATGGAGTTCATTGTGCTAGGGAAGCACCAATTAAAATAGACCAGGCACAAGTTTCATTTCTCTATCAACATCTATTCAAATCCAAAATTTGCATTGACCACACGACAGGTTACTAAACTCTCATCTTAATGTCACCAGCAAATATAAACAAGTTATAAAAGAGCACTAAAAAACAAAACTCTAACTCATCCCATCCCACAAACATAATAGAGGCAATGATCGCAAGGCTTCACATCATGTTGGATTTTTCTAGAAAGTGCAGAATGAGTCCATTTCAATAAATACTATTTTAATTTCTTATCTTATGCAAATGTAAATAACTTTATCAGATCATAGTTGAGTTGGGATAAACATCTATGTTTTTTATTTTCTTGGTTCGAAATGTAATAGATGGTCATTTGGTAAGATTACCCTTTCAACAACATCCTTGTTCATTTTATGAACACCACATTCATATGTATTGACGTCTCACTCCATATTTGCCAAAAATATGCATTATCTAGGGAATTGATCTTGGTGTGGTTACTGTGTGAGGAATCCTCACATAGGTTGTCCCAAAAAATATAATAATGAAATGTATTTTTATTATTGCATAAGACAAGTCAGCCCTAGTAAATAAGACAAGTTGTCCCAGTTAAAAGTCACCCAGAAATTAGTATAAATAGGAGGGATACCTCCTCATTTGGACATACCACTCATGCAAGTTCACTCTGATAGCTAGGAGTTCGCTAAAGACAGTAGAAGACTAATTTAAGGGGTTTTCCAGCATTGCAGAAGTTCACTCTTATTTTCATGGGGTTATGGTACTATGATCTAGATGCACATTGATCTCTATTAGAAGGTGTGATCTTGGGGGAGACAATAGTGTTTCATTATCTATGGTTAGGAGGTGATAGATTATCACTAGTAAATGAGCTCCGTAACCATTATTATTTATGTGCTTAGTTATTATTTTAGTGATCCTAGTTATTATGCTATAATGATTCTAAAATGGTGTCAAAGTAGTGCTAAAATAATCCATTGTCAAAAACTAGGGATCCACATTTTGGAGTGATTTCAACCTCAAATTATATTGAAAGGATAATTGAGGAAATTTCCCTAAGAGGGCTCATCTTTCTATGGAGGCCAAATCTTGTTTGGTGAAGTTTCATTTTTTGACCTAATACTCTGAGGGTCAAGACCTAGGATTCCTTGGATATATCCCTTTTATCCACAATTTGGGCTTGATCTTACCTAGATCCAACTCCCCTTGGTAGTTCACAACCATCTATGAATTCATATTTGCAAGCATCCATACTTCCAAATTGAACTAGCTCCCACTAGAGTTTTTCGTTCAATTCTGTTGTCAAGATGATTGGCATGAAAGTTGAAGATAGGCTTGATGGGACTTCCAACTTCATCTCATGGAAGTTTATATTTATTCTTATCTTAGAAGAAAATGATTTTTTGAAGTTTGTGAATGAAAAGGTTCCAGAACCATAAGTGGAAGCCGAGAAGACTCCGTGGAGGAAGAATGATGCTAGGGCAAAAATAATCTTGGTAGATTCAGTAAAGGACCATTTGGTTCCTTGGATCTCTCAAAACAATATTTATAGGAACATGTTTATATCCTTGAGGAAGTTATTTAAAGATAGAAATATCAATTGCACCCTTTCTTTGAGAAATCAACTATCAAAACTCAAGATGTCAAGGTTAGAATTAGTTTCCTCCTACTTCATGAGGATATTAGAGCTAAAAGATCAAATAAGACCCATTGGAGGTCCACTTGATGATAGAGAGCTTGTTATGAACACTCTCAATGGGCTCTCTCAATCTTGGGAATAATTCATTCAGAGTCTTAGTGGAAAACCTAAGTTTACTAAATTTGATCGTATATGGGCAGTTTGCATGCAAGAAGAAACAAGACTTGTAGTGAGAGGCAAACTACATGGCACTAAACATGAATAAAGTCAAGCCCTTTCATCTCATGTTAAGAAAGGAAAAGGTAAGGAAAGAAAGTTTGATGACAAGAAAGACAAAGGTGGAATATTAGGTTCTATTCCTGATCAAAAGAATAATAAGCATATTTCACAAATCCGGTGCTACATATGCCATAAATATGGACACTTTGCAAGACCATGCCATGGTTCAAATAAAAGGAAGCATGAAGCCTCAACTGTAGATCTTGATGAAGACACTTCTCACAAGAATCCAAGGAATGATGATCATACAGATTTCTTATTATAGTACTCCCCATGTTGAGGTGATGATATGAATATCCATATTGAGATGGACTACGAGCAAGAAGATGAATATTAGAGGACTCTCATGATTCCTACAAGGAGGTGATGGGATCCCACCCAGAAAACAATAGAATATAAGTATTTGTATTTATTTTTCTTATAGATTAGATCTGTTTGTCTTAAGCATATTTGATATACAGATGTATAGTGATCTAATTATTTTATTGGTGAGCAATAGGTTCATGTAGTATTTGTTATGAACTCATCTTAAATGATATCTCGTTCGAACATGCTTAGAGAAGTGCACACTCTTGATAGTATGTTACAATGGAGATCACATGTATCCAAGTAGTTACTATATATATGTTGTGTCGAAGCATTTGATAAGATTCTTACATAACTATGTGAACCATTAAGAGAGGGAATTTGTGAATAAATAAACCTTGTGGTTGAATTTCAGTTTGATTATTTGTTTCAAATTGTTGTGATAAATTGAGTCTTTCAAGATTCACTCATAATTATTGGATTTTCTTAAATATATAAATAACCTATCATAACATGATAATATTTGTAAATATGATTGGGATTAATCCTCATTTATGTATTTCTTTATAGTTAAGATAGATGCATAATTTCCTTTTCAAAACCGTGTACTTCGAAATATTTTTAGCAGTCATCTTTAAGAGCTTATTTACAATCTGGAAAGTTTCTAGGATTGTTCCATGCATAAAATTGTGAATTATAAATAAGGAACATAATGTCTCAGTAATGAGCTTGTCTGATCAGGATCATAAATATCATTGGTATGGCATTATCAGGAAACTAGTAATGGCTCTTGATCATAAGGTCAAGAGATAGGGGGTCTCACTAATGAGCTGGTTGATTAATTTTTCTGATGATATTGGTGAGTGACATTGTCATTAGGTTACCAAGATGGACCATGATTGCTTATTTTATAATACATATTTCATAAAAAAATATTTGATTAAAGATTAAGAGGTCTCATCATGAGCTGACCTATTCATGATCATCGGCTCTGTTTGAAATAACATCATTTATGATCACGAGGGTGATGGCTATTGGTCATAAGATCAAGGGACAAGAGGTGCCATCACGAGCCAACTTGTTTATATCCAGCCGTTCTCGTGAATGATTCTATCAAAGTCTGGTTATCAAACCTAGATAGTATTCTTCAATTAAAGATTAAAAGAAAATGATCAAATAAAAAGGAAAATGATAACTAAAAAAGACTTTTGAATTTTTTCAGAGAAGTAAATTGTTGCATCTTTTATTGATGATTTATATTGTTTTTATTGAGTACTTTATTTTGACAGGGAAATTTATTAAGCTCATCTTTATTGACAGAGATAAGGATAGTTTGAAACATACTTGCAAAAAAAAATTAAACATGGGTTCTTGTTAGACTGAGAATTTCTGACTGTTTTAAGTAAATCATAAGATTATATTTTACACATTTGTTTGAGATTATTTGGACAAAGATAACTAGTTCGCTTAGGTATATCACCATTTGTCAGCAGGAAACAACCCTCTCATTTTTATTTTTTGTTTTTACTTAATAAAATTTGATCAGTTTCCTGTTTAATCAATTCTTGAAAATTATTAAAGAATGCCTTCAGAATATTTGATTATGAAGGTATTCCCAATTAGGGAAAATTATTGATCAAGTTAGAATTTTTGAAGGCATGTTGATCTAAGTTAATTCTTATGCAGTTAATTCATTTTAGCGGTTGTTAAATTTGAATTTATATATAATCAATTTTTCATGATTCTATATTATGATTATATATATATTTATGATGTTTAACCTACAACTTGTTAAACTTTTCTTTCGATCAAATCGAATTCGAATTATTTCAATATGACTTCTTCCACATAAACTGTTCCAAGGTTCATTTAGATTTTAAAGATTTGATTTGAAATTCTAGACAAAATAGTTATCATTTATTTTTATTTTTTATCTTTGTTTGTTTGGTGGGTGGACTCCCTCTTGATCCTTATGTCCTAGCAAGAATAACTGGAGTCTTTGACAGTGTTCTCTACTTCATCATCTTATTCTAAGGACGTGTGTATGTCTTGATTATGATGAGCAAGTATTCTATGCCATAGATAACATGGAACTGTGTACTAGTTCTAAATATGAGTGTCACTTGTTCATTCACAACTACATACCTATTATCCATCTCATTATTTGGATTAGAGGTTCTTCTTTATCATGGGTTGAATCCTTCTGGATTAAAGTACATATTCCTCATCACTTGAGGAATCCTCTTCTGTTATTTTCCTTTCTAGTTCATCCTCTTCAACAATGTGAGCATAATGTATTTTCTTGTTAGACTTCTTGTTGGAGGAACCTTTGTTTTTGGGACAATATTTGGAGTAGTTTCCCTTCTAATCACATGTGTAACATCTAATACTAGATAGATCTCTTATGGGTTTCCTTTTTATTTTGTGATGATGGCCCTCCCTCTTGTTGTGATTTCTTCTAGTTTGAACTGTGATATCTTGATCATCAGTTGCTCCCATCTTCTGTTTTCTTGTTATGAGTCGGGATTCTTCTTGCGTGCATTCTTCCCAAAATCTATTGAAAGTGATCAACTTCTTTCTGGCACAAATTCCTTGAATGAATGAATCCCATGATCTTTGGAGACCATTCAAGGTGGTCCTAACAATCTCTCATTATTCTACCTCCTCTTCACTTGCTTCGAGTTGTTCTTTGATTTGAGAAACCTTAGTGAAGTAGGATTGTATGGTCTTTGAATTTTGTATCTTCACATTATTTAATTGGTTGCTTAATCTCATCTTCTGGTTGATGTTCTTTCCTTTGAACAAATTTTTGAAATAATCGAACACTTCCTTAGGTCTCTTCCATGGTCTC
The DNA here is from genome assembly GCA_001517045.1 of Pseudotsuga menziesii. Lineage (NCBI taxonomy): Eukaryota > Viridiplantae > Streptophyta > Pinopsida > Pinales > Pinaceae > Pseudotsuga > Pseudotsuga menziesii. Next base: position 45,775 of record LPNX011065021.1, read on the forward strand.
TCCAAGGATGACAAATGGGGGATGAGATGATCCTTAAGAGAATCTGCAATGATTCTCTTGGCCTTTACCAATTTATTCTTATGGATAGCCTTAGCCTCATCTCCTTCTGGGGCTGGAATTTCCTCACTCATATACTTATGCAAATCATTTTCTTCAAGGATCGGGGATATCCTACACTTATGTGCTCGAAAGTTGGCAGCAACTTATTATCAATATGGGTGTGATGATTCATTTTGAAATGAGAACCTCAAATGGAAATAACATATATTTAGATCTTACCAATTTGAGGTGCTTGACCTTCTTCTCGAGTTGGTTGACCTAGGGTTTGTTAGAGAAACCTTAATTTTCCAAAATTAGAATTTTGGAATTTTGTTTGGATGAAAGATGTGCCTCCTTGAGGCGAGTTGCTCAGTGATTTACTTTTCTAAAAACTATTGTGAGAAGCCTCCAAAACTTGATGCCCTAGTTTCTTCCTGCAGTGTCCCTCAACTAAAAAATGAAACTTCTTCAGATTTGATTATGCTTCCACTAAAATATGTGCCTTTCAAGGGAGTGTTAGCCTATCCCTCTTTTCTTAATTATCTACGGAGAGAAGACCTTGAACTAGGAATCCCTAGTTTCTCGCTCCTACATAATTCCTCCTTTTAGAGTGGCTCTAATACCATGTTATTTTTTCTACTTTGATTCAAATTGATTAAGATATCTATCTAAAATAATAGAAAGCACAACAAGATATACAAGATACACAAGAGACAAATATTTTCCTCGGGGAAACCATTAATAAGAAAACCCACAACTTCCTCAGAATAGTTCTGTCACTAATACATTATCACAAGATGGAAAAAAATCAAAGAATAAGAAGTCTACTGTAGCTCTCTCTCTTTGTCCTCTAGCGAACTTATCATCTTTCTCTCCTAATGAAAACTTGAGAGTGAGTGAGTGTGTGTATAAATGAGGGAGGATTCCTCCCTATTTATACACATCATGTGACTGACCTAACACCTAATTGGGTCGACCTCTTAACTTAGCAGGATCAACTTCATTTAGGGAGTCTCAAAAATACATTTTATCATATTAATCGTGGGGGATACTAACCTGAATTACAATGTAGGTCTTACATCAATGACCATACATAATAATGACATATTGAACAGAGGGAAAAACATATCCGATAGGGGTACAACAATATACAATAATAAGATACAACATAATATCTTCTAAAGTAACAATTACAACAACATGTTGGGAACCAAACCAAAAAATCTAATACAACTCATATCAATCCACACATAACCATAATCCACACTGGACAAGGAATCCACACAAACTTCATATCGATTCACACAGAAACACATTCCACTCAGGATAAGGTGTTCACAAGGAACTTAGGATTTAACATAGAACTCATATTGGTTCACATAGAACCAAATTATACAAGGGATAAGGTGTTCACACAAAAATGAGTAGTCCACACATAACTCATATTGGTTCACATAGAACCACAGTCGACATAGGATAAGGTGTTCACAAATAAATTAGGAGTCCACACAGAATTCATATCGGTTCACATGGAACCAGAATCCACATAGGACAAGGTGTTTACATAGAATTCATCCTTCCATATTAGCAAGGGATGTAATCATGGATCCAACCTCCCCACTCCATCATAGAGTGTTTGGAATTAATTCCAACATTCCCTCTTACCAAGGGATTCAATCATGGGACTAATATCCCACTCCATCATAGAGTTTCAAGGAGTAAAGTATGGTCCCATCCTATATCATATAGGTACCAGTGTGCTCTTCATAGGGTCTTCTTAGAACCTATAAACTTGCACACATATCAGCTAACAGAGGCATCAAATATATTGAGGAAAACATTTTTGTCCTTCCCTATTCTAGACATGTAATGCGGATAAATGAAATCATAACAAATCACATGACTAAATTCACACACATGTATGGTAGAGTATCAAGAGACTAGTCTTCCACCCCATCATAGGGTGTCCAAGAGATATCCTTCTATGCTAGAGCATCCTACTCCCTCTGTATCTAAGAATCCTTTTCCCTATATATCTGAGCATCTTGATCCCTCTATAGTTGAGCATTCTTCTCCCTTCATTGGAGATATCTATAGACTATTCTATCAGCTTATCTAAGAAATCACTTCAGGTGCTAATTTGAACACTAGATCTCACATAAAAAATGAGAAAAGTTCCTTACTAAAGTGTAAGTATTCATATTGGTGACAACCAGGAAAATTAAGGATCCTCCAACTATTTATATGGATCAAAACAACATTACCATTAGTGTAGCCATATGCTCACAGTCATCATACTAGATATGCTAAATATCTCAACTGTGTTCTTTTGTTAACCTATGAAGACTTCATTAGGTTTATGACACACCATCAATAAGTGATGTAATAGTCCAAGATCCTCATCTCAAGGGATAACTCCCTCTGTCTCCTTAGAAATTGACCGAGTAACTCTCATCCTCCAAGACTAACATACTCTAATCCATCTATCATGACTCTAACTGGAAACCAAATACTTTCCATAATCCTCAAATAAATGAACATATGTAGTAGAGATACTAACATATGTTGGGTCCTTATGCTCCCAATCGCCAATCTCTATATGAGATTCTCCAGGCATGTGGGTCATGTATCCACATTTAGATGGGTGTATTAGGTCCTCATCTATCTGTTATTACCACTAAAAATTCATGAATTCCATTTAATTGTCCCATCTGTTACAGAAATCATCCTTCTTCCTGATCTATAGCCTGGGCCAAGAGTCATTCTCCTAGAAGCTCCTGCTTCTGATCAAACTATTCTCTCTTGATCACTGAATATCAATAGGATCTATATGTTCATCCTTTTCCCTTCAGGACAAGTCTCATCATCCTTTCCTTGTAGTTCATATAATATGGTCTTTTCCCTACAAGTAATATCCCATCAGATGGTTATCAACATTACATAATCAAATTTAATCAATTCATATTTCAATGTAATCACTAGTACAAAATGAAAAATTAATGACTAAAAAAAGACTAAAATCCAGCTATAAAAGACTATTTTTGAGTCGGCTACTAATAGTAGCTAATTTCCACTATCTTATAGCTTGACTAACTTAGTCGTATTTCACTTAGTCATTAATAGCTTGACTTATTAGTCATTGATACCTTGACTTATTAGTCATTGATTTAGTCACAGATTGCAACACTTAATGACCAAATATATGACTAAATAAAATACTAGATGACAACATATTAATGACTAATCTACTTACGACCTAAGCATTAGTAGTGCTATAAGATACGAAAAAATAGCTAGTAATAGTCGTATATATGCAAATTTAGTCATTTTTGTAACCACAAATTTACGATAGGGAATGGAGGAATCGAACCACCAACCTCCTGCCTATAATTAGGTAGGTGCTCTACCATTGAGCTAGCACCCTTTAAGAAGTTGTTATTTATTGATAATTATTATATTCAAACCAATTTTGCATCATTCAAGAATACAAAATAATGATTATCAAGTTACTATATATCCATAATGGCTTACCTTGTACTAGTCCTTCAAGTTCTTCAAATGATTTTATTAAGTGCAAACATATTTTTGCACTTAATAAAAGTAGTTGAAGAACTTGAAGGACTAGTACAAGGTATTCATTATGGATCTATAGTAACTTGGTAATCATTATTTTCTATGCTTGAATGATGCAAAATGAAAAAAACCCAAAAAATTATAAGAATAACAAGCATGCATCCATTGTTAAACTATCTACCGATTCATCTAGAGTCATGTCAAGATATTTGAATTTGACTAAAAATTCATAAGTAACTTAAATATAATGGTGGATGATTCCATAGAAAGGAGACTTTCAGTTTATATAGAAGCAATGGATGAGCAAATGGTGTCCCAAACTCATCTTCCTCCAATGTGGGCCAAGCCACCATCTCCTGTAAAATGAACACAGGTGCATGATTCTCTTAGGTTCCATGAACATCTTACACAACCTTCAGATAGCTTCAATCATATTTGAAAGTCCATCTTAACTTCAAAGGACCAAAACTTGAACTAGTAATTTTGGAATATTTAAAATATTTTTACAAAAAAATCTCTAGATCTAATAAACCAATACATCATTTACTTATTGCATGGTATTAGAATGAATGGGCATATTGTTAGAAAAAATTTGGAATTTTTTTATAAGTTTTGGATGTTCATTCGTAGGATGTATATTCCCATCCTAAGAAAAAGTAACCTCTAAAATATTTTTAAAAAATCAGATAGAAATTTTGGAATCAACAAGAAATGTTAGACAACAAACACAACTACTTTTCAATGATATACCTACAAAACCCAACAATTCATAGTGCATTAATGATTGACTCAGTTCCTCAAAATATCGTAACATCTGCATCTAAAAAAAACCATTATGAAAGCATCTTCTATGCAATGGACACGAGGGCACAAGTAGTAAATGTTGCATGGTTTGGCCCCTGGAATTCAACTCAAAGAAAATACAAATGTGAGGCAATGCTATGAATATAGGAGTATCAGTTAAAATAGTTCCTCTACAAAATCCATCTATTTTGTTATTTACCAAAGTACAATTTTAACCCCTTAATGAATATTCGTGAATCTACAGTTACTTTTAAAATCAGATGAATGTCATGGATCTATAATCCATTTGCCTAAGCATAGAGGAAAAACTTCAGATAAGATGTCTATAAAATTTGGACTTTGAAAAATAAATTACCTTAAAAGCATATTTGATGCTCACATGGCCCACTTCCCTATTGATAAGTATACGTGGTATGAAGAGAGGTCTTAAACAACACAATCGATATGTTGTTAAAACTGAAATCCACATAAAATCAAATAAGTTGCCATAGTGATCAAGCACATCTAGATTATAAATAACACATCTATTGCCAGGCTAATGGACTATGTAAAATTTTTATTAGTACAGTTCTATCTAAGGGATAGAAATAATATCATATAAATATTACCCATTAAGGGAAAAGGTAGATTAATATCCATAAATGAAAAAAACATTCATTGGGACCAATAAAGACAACTGTTAGAAAAGAAATCAAACAAGTGGAGTGCCTAGTCTGTTAGTGATTGAGAAAAATATGAAGAAACTTGAACTTTAAAACTTTAATTCATAACAACAGTGCATATAAATCTCATCAATAATCCAAAGATATAACTCAAACCATAGAACACAATATATACCTTGGGAAAACCCTCTACTGATTTAGAGGATTAAAAACCCAACAAACGATCTTAGAGTATGATAGATTAGTAGTAGAGAATGATTACAACAGAATAGAAGATTGTTTTCCCCGAGAGCACCAGAGAGAGGAGATCTAATGGAACACCGTATCTAACTTTCCAAGTGCATAGCACTTTAATAACAAGTCAAGTTAGGTCTTACAACAAAAATAGAATGGTTGCATGTAGCAACAACTTTTTAATAACTTGAACACTGATCCATCTTCAATCATGCGCCCCCAAGGTTTTAGTGCCAAGTTGGCACTCCATAATTATCTCCCACAAGAATATATGTGCCTTCCATTAATTAACTAACTCTAACTAAGTTGTTAACTAAGCTGAAAAGAATGGTACTACATGCAACTGAATGGAACTGAGTGTAACTGCATACAACTGAGTGTAACTGAACTGAACTGAATGTAACTGAATGTAACCAAATAGAACTAGTGCTTCTCCGTCAGTGTTTAATTCCAACAATCACTTACATAAATTAAGGATTTTATTCCTTAATTAACTGAACTTTGTTTACCATAACTAATACTTAATTGATACCTAATCAATTCGATTTTACTTGGTGGCAACATATGCAATTCGAGTTCTCTCTCTTTCTCTGTGCTTATATTAAATATCTCTGTATGGTCCATATGCGTTTTCATTAAATAATCATCTTTATCATATCATACTCATAAGATCGTTTCCAAACCTATGATCATATGTATTGCCTCGAGTCATATACTGACATGCTAAAGTAAATCACTCTAGGGGTAGCTAATCCCTAAAGGATACTTGTAGCACATGTTGACCATGACTAGCCATAAACTATTTTTTTTGCACAAAACACTCTCACCAAAGATAGCCTAATAAAAACAAGGGATTGAAAACATCATGGTTCTTTCAAACAACCAAAATAAAAAGAAATATCATTAGCATAATTTCTATTCCCATATTTTATTAACAACATTTGAAATCCTCAAACAATCTAGATACCCTCCAAGTATAATGCACATTTTGATAACGTTGCAAATTAGCAAATTCCAAAGTTTCCACATATACATGTACTTTTGAAATAAAGGATTGAAGAATAATTTAAAAGAGAAAACAATATTAAAAACCCATAAACAAACAAAACACATTTTAATAATACTGCAAGCCATTGGAATCTAGGATTTTAACGTAGAGAAAAAATGGCTAAAACCACTACATCTTTTCATGCATCTAAAATCGAATTAATAAAACAATCATGTACAAGAGACATTGCATTTTATGAAAGACCGATTTTTATTACCAATGTCTCAGGTGAACACTTTACCTGTCTTCAGCGTAAACAACTGAAATAAAGTGTTGACCCAAAATGTTAAGAACTATATCAAAATGATGGGAACTAAATCAGAGGAAACTCAAATTTTAGTCCATGTGTTGTGTCTGAAATGACATGATTCCCAATTATGGACCTATGTCCATCATGTCATGGTATATTAGGTGTTTTATGTACAAATATTCCTTGTAATAAGAAAATTCCGCAACTATTTTAGATACAAGATAAAGATAAGATTTAGTCTCGAGATTAATTTAGTTAGAGTGTATACATTGTTAAGAAAATATTCTTGAAATTAATTGGTTGATTGATTAGTGTTTAGTTGATCTTAAGAAAGGAGTTCTTTGCTCAAGATGAAGGTCTGAAACCAAGACTGGTTAGAATTTTGACATCATCCATATTTGATGGTCAAGATTCTCATCTTGAAATCAATTTTGTTGAATAGATGTTAGTGCATAGATCATGTAACCCATCTTACCATAACTTTTTACCCTAAAAATTTGAGGTATATATAAACATTATGGAAATTTTTTCTATTGCTTATTATCCATCTTAAGCCCCCATGCTAACAGTATTCATTGCCCAATATCAACTATGAACAAGATATACTCCTCATGAATACTTAAATTCCAAATAAACTATAAAAACGAGTATAAGTACAAGAAATACAATGTTGTCACATGCACTAGATTAATCGATACAGTTAAATGGAGCTCGTTGTGTTAGGAAAGCACCAATTAAAATAGACCAGACACAAGTTTCATTTCTCTATCAGCATCTATTCAAATCCAAAATTTGCATTGACCACCCGACAAGGTACTAAATTCTCGTCTTAATGTCGCCAAAAATTATAAACAAGTTATAACAGAGTACTAAAAACCAAAACTCTAACTCATCCCATCCCACAAACATAATAGAGGCAACAATCACAACCTTTGCATCATGTTGGATTTTTCTAGAAAGTGTAGAATGATTCCATTTCAATCAATTCTATTTTAATTTCTTATCTTATGCAAATGCAAATAACTTTATCACATCATATTTGAGTTGGGATAAACATCTACCTTTTTTATTTTGTTGGTTCAAAATGGCATAGATTGTCATTTGGTAAGATTACCCCTTCAACAACATCCTTGTTCATTTTATGAACACCACATTCTCATGTATTGATCTCTCACTCCATATTTGCCAAAAATATGCATTATGTAGGGAATTGATGTTGGTGTGGTTGCTGCGTGAGGAATCCTCACATAGGTTGTCCCAAGAAATATAATAATAAAATGTATTTTTATTATTTCATAAGACAAGTCGACCCTAGTAAATAAGACAAGTCGTCCCTAGTTAAAAGTCACCCAGAAATTAGTATAAATAGGAGGGATACATCCTCATTTGGACATACCACTAAAGCAAGTTCACTATGATAGCTAGGAGTTCGCTAAATACAGTAGAAGACCGATTTCTGGGGTTTTCCAGCATTGAAGAAGTTCACTCTTGTTTTCATGGGGTTATGGTATTACTATCTAGATGCACATCGATCTCTATTGGAAGGTGTGAGCTTGGGGGAGACAATAGTGTTTCATTATCTATGGTTGGGAGGTGATAGATTATTAGCATGAGTAAATGAGCTCCATAGACATTATTATTTATGTGCTTAGTTATTATTTTAGTGATCCTAGTCATTCTGCTATAAAATTCTAACATGGTATCAAAGCAGTGCTAAAAGAATTGATTGTCGAAAACTAGGGATCCAAATTTTGGAGTGATTTCAACCTCAGATTATCTCGAAAAGGGAATTGAGAAAATTTTCCTAATAGGCCTCATCTTTCTGTGGAGGCCAAATCTTGTTTGGTGAAGTTTCATTTTTTGACCTAATACTCTAGGGGTCAAGAGCTAGGGTTCCTTGGATCTATCCCTTTTATCCACAATTTTGGCTTGATCTTACCTAGATCCAAAATACCCTTGGTAGGTCACAACCATCTATGAATTCATATATGCAAGTATCCATACTTCAAAATTGAATTAGCTCTCTCTAGAGTTTCTGGTTCAATTTTGTAGTCAAGATGAGTGGAATGAAAGTTGAAGATAAGGCTTGATGGGACTTCCAACTTCATCTCATGGAAGTTTATATTTATGCTTATCTTAAAAGTAAATGATTTTTTGAAGTTTGTGAATGAAAAGGTTCCAGAACCAGAAGAGGAAGCCGAGAAGACTCCGTGGAGGAAGAATGATGCTATTGAAAAATAATCTTTGTAGACTTAGTAAAGGACCATTTGGTTCCTTGGATCTCTCAGAAGAAGATTTCCATGAAGATGTTTATATCCTTGAGGAAGTTATTAAAAGATAGAAATATCAATTGTGCCCTTTCTTTGAGAAATCAACTATCAAATCTCAAGATGTCAAGGTCATAATTAGTTTCCTCCTACTTCAAGAGGATATCAAAGCTAAAAGATTAACTAAGACCCATTTGAGATCCAGTTGATGATAGAGAACCTGTTATCTTAATGGCCTCCCTCCATATTGGGAACCATTCACTTAGAGTCTTAGTGGGAAACCCAAGTTTCCTAAGTTTGATCGTATATGGGCAGTTTACATGCAAGAAGAAACAAGACTTGTAGCGAGAGGAAAACTACATGGAACTAAACATGAATAAAGTCAAACCCTTACATCTCATGTTAATAAAGGAAAAGGTAAGGGAAGAAAGTTTCATGAAAATAAGGACAGAGGTGGAATATTAGGTTCTATTCCTGATCAAAAGAATAAGAAGCATCTTTCACAAATTCGGTGCTACAGATGCCATAAATATGGACACTTTGCAAGACAGTTCCATGGTTACAAAAAAAGGAAGCATGAAGCCTCAACTGTAGATGTTGATGAAGGCAATTATCATAAGAAGCCAAGGAATGATGATCATATAGAGTTATTCTTATAGTAATCCCCACATTGAGGTGATGATATGAAGATCCATATTGAGATGGACTACGAGCAAGAAGATGAAGATTAAAGGAATCACATGATTCCTACAAGGAGGTGATGGGATCCCATCCACAAAACAATAGAATATAAGTACTTGGATTTATTTTTCTTATAGATTAGATCTGTTTGTCTTAAGCATATTTGGTATACATATTTATAATGATCTATTTATTTTATTGGTGAAAAATAGGCTCATGTAGTATTTGTTATGAACCCATCTTGGATGATATCTCCTTCAAATATGCCTAGAGTAGTGGACACTCTTGATAGTATGTTATAATCGAGATCACATGCTTCCAAGTAGTTACTATGTATATGTTGGGTCGAAGCATTGGCTAAGATGTTTACATAACTATGTGAACCATTGCATTGAAATATGAATTGATTAGATTTGATTATGCGATGTTGATAACCATCTGATGGGATATTAATTGTAGGGAAAAGACCATATTATATGACCTACAAGGAAAGGATGATGAGACTTGTCTTGAAGGGAAAAGGATGAAAATATAGATCCTGTTGATATTCAATGATCAAGAGAGATCAGTTTGATCAGAAGCAGGAGCTTCTAGGAGAATGACTCTTGAGCCAGGCTATAGATCAGGAAGAAGGATGATTTCCATAACAGATGAGACAATTAAATGGAAGGCATGAATTTTCATCAGTAATAATAGATAGATGAGGACCTAATACATCCAACTAAATGTGGATATATGATCCACATTCCTAGAGGATCTCATATAGATATTGACGATTGGGATAATAAGGATCCAACATATGTTAGTATCTCTACTACAGATGTTCATTTCTTTGACGATTATGGAAAGCAGTTGGTTTCCAGTGAGAGTTGTGATAGATGGATTAAAGTATGTTAGTCTTGGAGGATGAGAGTTACTCAGTCGATTCCAAAGGAGACAGAGGGATTTATCACTTGAGATGAGGATCTTGAACTATTGCATCACTTATTGATGGTGTCGCAAAAACCTGATGAAGTCTTCCTAGGTTAAGGGAAGAACACAGTTGAGATATTTAGCAAATCTAGTATGTTGACTATAAGTACATGGCTACATTAATGGTAATGTTGTTTTGATCCATACAAATATTTGGAGGATCCTTAATTTTCCTGGTTGTCACCAAGATGGATACTTACACTTTAGTAAGGAACTATTCTCATTTTCTATGTGAGATATGGTGTTCAAATTAGCACCTGAAGTGATTTCTTAGATAGGTTGATGGACTAGTCTATAGATATCTCTAGAGAAGGGAGAAGAATGCTCAACTACAGAGGGAGCATGATGCTCATATATAGAGGGAGTAGGATTCTCAAATACAGAGGGAGTAGGGTGCTCTAACATAGAAGGATATCTCTTGGACACCCTATGATGGGGTGGGAGACTAGTCTCTTGATACTCTCCCATACATGTGTGTGAATTTAGTCATCTGTTTTGTTATGATTTCATTTATTTGCATTACATGTCTAGAATAGGGAAGGGAAAAATATTTGCCTCGATATATTTGATGCCTCTGTTAGTGGATATCTGTCCAAGTTTATAGGTTCTAAGAAGACCCTATGAAGATCACACTAGTACTTGTATGATATAGGATGGGACCATACTTTACTCCCTGAAACCCTATCATGGAGTGGGAGATTAGTCCCATGATTGACTCCCTCCATAAGAGGGAAGGTTGGAATTACTTCCAAACACTCTATGATGGAGTGGGGAAGTTGGATCAATGCTTCTATCCCTTGCTAAGATGGAAGGATGAGTTCTATGTAAACACCTTGTCCTATGTGGATTCTAGTTCTATGTGAAGCAATATGAGTTCTGTGTGGACTCCTAATTTAAGTGTGAACACCTTGTCCTATGTGGACTATGGTTTTGTGTGAACCAATATGAGTTATGTGTGGACTCCTCATTTATGTGTGCACACCTTGTCCCTTGAATAATGTGGTTGTGTGTGAGCCAATATGAGTTCTATGTTGACTCCTAATTTCTTTGTGAGCACCTTGTCCTGAGTAGAATGTGTTTATGTGTGAACTGATATGATTTTTCTGTGAATTCCTTATCCGGTGTGGACTATGGTTCTATGTGGATCGATATGAGTTATATTGTATTTTTTGGTTTGGTTCCCAACATGTTGTTGTAATTGTTACTTTAGAAGATATTATGTTGTATATTATTATTGTATATTGTTGTACCCCTGTCGGAGATGTTTTTCCCTCCTTTCAATATGTCATTATTGTGTATGGTCATTGAGGTAAAACCTACATTGTAAGTCGAGGTAGTATCCCTCATGATTAATATGATAAAATGTATTTTTGAGTCTCCCTAGGTGAAGTCGACCCTTCTAGGTTAAAAGTTTGAACCAGTTAGGTGTTAGGTCAGTCACAGGATGTGTATGAATAGGGAGGAGTCCTTCCTCATTTATACACACTCACTCACTCTCAAGTTTGCATTAGGAGAGAGAGATGATAAGTTCGCTAGAGGAGAAACAGAGAGAGTTGTAGTATACTTCTTATTCTTTGGTTTTTTTCCATCTTGTGATATTGTATTAGTGACAGAACTATTCTGAGGAAGTTTGTGGGGTTTTCTTATTTATGGTTTCCCCGAGGAAAATATTTGTATATTGTGTATATTGTATATCTTGTTGTGCTTGTTATTATTTTAGATAGAGATATTAATCAATTTGAATCAAAGTAGAAAAACTAACATGGTATCAGAGCTACTCTGAAAGGAGGCATTATGCAGTAGTGAGAAACTAGGGCTTCCTAGTTCAATGTGTTCTCTCCACAAATCATCAAGAAAAGAGGGCTAGACTAACATTTCGGATATCCGTTCCATTCATTTTTGTAATATTGATACCTCACCTACCTTGTTTCCCAAGGCGGCGTTTCTACTCTATTTTAGAATTTTTGGATGGTTGTAGCCCGACCTATCACATTGTGACCGTAAATTTACTCTCAAAGATTTAAAGATTTTGAGTTTGATGTAAAAAAACAATGGACAACAATGCCATCTTCAAGCATTTCTTGGATTTCAAACCCAATTTCAAATATATGATCCACTCTTTGTTTTCAATCCAGCATTCACTCATTCGTTGGGTCAATTGCTTTGGGAACCAAAGCTTTTATTAAAATAAAAAATAAAATAAAAAAATATTTTCAACCAAAATGATCAAATATTTATAATTTTTGTTTCAAAATTAAATTCTATATGAGTAATTATTTTAAAATAATTATTATCATATACCGCATTTATAAAGATAATAATAAAATACACTTGTACTAAATTTAAAGAGATTGGAATTTTAGAATATCAAATCATTTTAATTTTTTAGTAAATATAAATAATGTTAAAAAACTTTAAATTAAATTTAAATTTAATAACGGTATGGATCATATTCTAATTTAGTACATGGTAAAATGCATCAATCATTTTCTAAATCGATATTATAAATAAATAAATTATTATTTTCAATTTTAAATAAAATAATGACCAATCAATTTTGTTGGATTCTAAGAATCAGGAAGCCCTTGGGTTCCCAAGGGAGCTCAACGACAGAGGAGGAGGGGGAGGAGGGTCATGGGGAAGGGAGGAGGAGGGAGGAAGGGGGAGGAGGGAGGAAGGGGGAGGAGGGAG
>LPNX011065021.1:59415-109923 GCA_001517045.1 Pseudotsuga menziesii
TATGGTCTAATATATAAATTCATTATGAATCGCATCATAATTTCATTTATTTTATATGGTTAGAGTGGTGAAACTATTTATGAAATAGTTTTTTGTTTAATATGCAAGTTTAAAAAAAGTTGTAATTTCTCTCTTGAAAAAATAATATTTTTCCAATTTTGGGGTTGATTTTAAAGTTTTTGTAAACAAAAATATGGGATGTTTAGGCCATGGCTCTATTCTCTACCCTGAAAAAAAACATGTATACTAGTGTCAATACTTTTCTATTTGGGGGGTAAATTTGGTGGTTTTTATGCAAAAATCATCGTTACTATGGCTAGAGTTCTTGTTCTTAGTATACATTTCTCATCTCATAGTATAATTGGTTCTTCTTGGATGTTCAAGATGCATCTCGATTCACATACCGCTCATTGTTGGGTGGGCCACTTGGGGCATATAATAGTTTGTGAAAAAAACCTCATTCACCATTTTAAGAGGTGTAGTCATTATCTAGTTCTTATGAGCGAATGGTTCTTGATTTCTTTTATCCCTTCTCATTTGATCCTTTTCCTAGCATAGGGTATGTAAAAGATTACTTTTGCTCGACAGATTCTTTGTACCCGCACCCAAACATAACAAATTATTGCAATGGATTTCTATAGATGGATTTCTTACAACTTAATTCTATGGATGGGTTTCTTATAATTGTATGCAGAAGGATTTCCACAACACATATCATTAGAAACTAGGGAGTGTTAGGGTAGGACTATTCATTAGAGGAATTTTGAGGTCTAAAATGGGCCTCCTAATGAAAATAATAAAATAATAAAATAATAGTGAAAATAATAAAATAATATTTATTAATTTTGGAGGAAAAAAGAAAAAAACACACGGAGATATGTCGAAAATACGAACACAAAAGTAGTTTTTTTTATAACAAATATGTCAATTCAACCATTATGGTTGACTCATTTTATTGGAATTATATTGGTTCTTGAATTACAACTCACAAGAACTTATTGTTGGCGCATTTTGTTATAAGGCCCATTTTAGACCCCAAGTTTCCGCTAATGGTACTCAATCAAATTTCATAATGAAAATAAATAATTTATGACACACGATGTGCACTCTTCCATGTCTGTCGGTCGGCCTAGCTAGATTTTATACATTACAACTATCAATACTTTGACAAACATAACCTGACAATGTACATGCAATTTTTCCTTGCCATGACAAGGAGGTACACGCAATGTTATTTGCATGCCACTTGTTCTAGGGATATGCACCATCCTTGTACCTACAACATTGCAAAATATCAAAGTGAGGTTGACATTTGTCTATGTGTCTCTATGCCCTGAGCTCCATGCTTCATCACTTTGCTTTTGCTACTAAAGGTTTGTCCATTGTAATTAATGTCATATGATATGGTCTTCAATGATAGATTCAATGTTTGATATATGTAACTAGTTTGGATTTTTATTTGGAAAATCCAAATCCATTATGTTGTTAGGATCTTGAAGATGATGTCTTCTTTGGGGTTTTGTCAAGCAATATTTGTTTCATATTATAGGAGGGGTGTTCATGTCACATTCATAGTTATTTCCTTATTGTACTTATTGTAATACCACACTTTCTTCTGCTATAAATCATGAACAAGAAGATATGCATCATATGCAATATTTCAATGTAAATACATGTGCAGGTCACCGAGCACAACCACATGCACCCATGCAAAACCTTTTCCACATGCACTTCATGTAGTTTTTCATTATGCAAAAGAAAAGTGGAAATTCGACCCACCAACCTCGGTAGGTACCTGCTGCCACGCAACACTTGCTCCGTTTTATTTCAACTAAAAATAAGGTTTAAAATTAACTTAAAATGGCTCCCAACAAACAAGGGTTTACCTTAAAAACCACATGCTGTTTCTTTTATTTTATTTATTTGTTCATTTCATGATATTAAAAAGTAAACCAACCCACATGTTTTTGCTTTTCTTTTAACTTATTAATTAATTTCATCGTATTAAAGTGAACCATTATTAAAATAAAACAAAGTTCATGGAGACAATATGTATAGTAATTAGTTTAATCTTTATGTTATATCATAAATGAATAACTATAATGAAACTAAGTTCCAATCTATGTTCACATATGACTTTACTTGTGGTTGTGCTAATAAATACAAATATGTATAATTGACCAATAAAACGGTAAGTCCTTTACAGTTTTTATTTATAGATAAATGATATGAATGAGTTATTAACATATATATTAATTATGTATTAATTTTTCAAAACCTCTATTGTTGACATTCATGTAAAGAAATATGGATTTGTGTATGACCTTTAAAGTATTGTTTTGGAACTGGAGGATTTGGGTGCGAGGGGAGGATGGAGATGAAGACGGACACTCTTCCTAAAGGAATTTCTTCAATTGAATGTCGGAAGTGGAGAATTCAGGACTATATTAGAGGATACGATTAAAAATGTTCAAAAATCACTCATATATGGATATATTATTAATTATATGCTTAAGTTCATATACATGGATGTAAAGGAATTTCTAGGCATTAAAAAGATATAATATTAATTATATGTTTAAGCTGTTATACACCATAACACCTAAATAAAAGACCACAGAGATTGAGTGGCCATATACTAAATTAACAAACTCACAAAATAGCCTTGATTTATATAATTCATTATCAAAACCCTAAGGGTTTGAATTAACAAACTTACAACAAAGCCCAAAACTTTAGGTTTCTGCTGCTAACATTAACATTTATAAAATTCATCATTAGAACCGTAAGGGTTTGAAGAGAAGATTTTAAACCTTTAAGGTTTTATGTAGATGTAGAAGTTTGGAAGGACTGGAAAGTGACCAGCATTTAGTACATTCACAACCTGCATAAACAATCAATGGTGAGAAGAATAGTAAAGTTGGATAAATAAGGATATTAAAGCCATAATTCATGAAATGGAATGGAATATCACACAGTTGACTCATCGTGAAACGAGGAAAAGTAGAAACTCTATAGTGATTAAGCCATTTTAATACCACTAGGGCTAGGCATATCTTATTAAAATTAAAAATAGGGTAACTATATCTCAAGGAGAATATGAAGCTAAGGGCATTATATTAGACCGAAGTCCTTGCACATGCTGAACCTTGGAATCCTTTACTCCTACTTCGAAAAAATCCAAGATTATAAGTTAAAAATTATAAACTGGGATACAACTTGAGTATTGTTGTTGAAAATGTAACTTCAGAAGATATTCTATTTTATATTATTATTGTATTTTATTCTACCTTCATCGGAGATGTTTTTCCTCCATTTGGGCATGCAATTATTGTATTGGGTAATGCCAAAATATCGAGGTAAAACTGTCGTTGTAAGTAGGGGAAATAGTCCCCAAAGAAGTATTATATAAAATGTATTTTGAGTCTTCCTAGGTAGGTCGGTCCCAATTAGAGAACCTGGATGAGTCTAGTTAGGTAAGTGAGTCACACAACTAAAGAATATAAATAGGGAGGCACCCTGCCTCATTTATACACACTCACTCACTCAAGTTCGCTAGAGAAAGAGAGAGAGAGAGAGAGAGAGAGAGAGACAAGTGTGTTAGTGCTATAAGAAGAAGAATTTGTCGAAGATATCTTTCTTTGGCTATTCCATCTTGGTTTGACATTGTACTTAGTGATGGAACTATTATAAAGAAGTTTGTGGGGTTTTATCCTTTATGGTTTCCTCGAGGAAAATATTTTTGTTCTTGTGTATTGATGTGCTTTTCTATCTTTTAGATTAAATATCTAAGATAATTGAATTAAAGTGGAAACTCTAACATGGTATTATAGCCACTATGAAGAAAGCAACTATGTAGCTGCAGAAACTATGGCTTTCCAAGTTCTATTAATTTTCTCCACAAACTTTCCAGAAAAGTGGGCTAGGATAGCTCGCCTCAATTAGGTGCATCTTTTGGTAAAGAAATATTTTGGTTTGAAGAAGTTTGATTTTTAACCTCATCGTTGTTGCCGGGGAAAACTAGGGCTTCCTAGTTCAAGGTATTCTTTCCATAGATCATCAGAAAAAGAGGGATAGGATAATTCTCCCTAAGATGGCACATCTTTTGAAGGAATTAGAACCAAGTTTGAAATATTTTCATTTTTGACCCAGACACCAATGGTGGGAGAAAACTAGGGCATCAATATTTTGGGGTTGTTCTCCATCAATTTGGAAAAGGGAGTACATTGGACAACTTTCCTTGAAGAGGCACATCTTCCTTTTTGATCAGAAGTTTAAAATTCCTACTTTGGAAAATTAGGGTTTCTCTTACAAACCTTAGGTTTGCTAGCTCTAGAACCAGGTTGGGCATCTCAAATTGGTAATACCTAAAATATATGCCATTTCCATTTGAGGTTCTTATTTCGAAATGACTGACCACACCAAAATTAATGATGATATTGAGGGAGTTGAAAACTTTTGAGCATGGAAGTAAAGGATCTCTCTTGTCCTTGAATAAAATGATCAAGACATATATATTAGTGAGGAAGTTCCAGTACCAGAGGGAGATGAAGCAAAGGTTATCCAAAAGAATAACTTTGTCAAGGCCAATAGAATTATTGCAGATTCTATTAACGATCATCTCATTCCCTATGTGTCATATTTGAAGATACTCGAGGAGGTGTTCAATGCTTTGAAAAAGTTATTTGAAGGGAAGAACATCAATCAAAAGATGACATTAAAAAACCATCTCAAGAATGTGAAGATCCAAAAATCAGAGACTATGCATCCTACTTCACAAGGGTCTCTCAAATCAAGGAACAAATTGAAGTAGTTGAAGAAAAGATAGAAGAAGGAGAGATCGTTATGACCACCTTGAATGGTCTCCCAATATCATGGGACTCATTCATTCAAGGAATATGTTCTAGGAATAATTTGATCACTTTCAATAGACTATGGGAAGAATGAACTCAAGAATATGCTCAACTAATTACAAGAGAAGAGAATATTGGAGCAAATTATGATCAAGCTCTCACAGTTCACACTAGAATAAATCACAACAAGAGGGAGGACCACCATCACAAAAGACAAAGTAGACCCATAAGAGATCTATCCAATGTTAGATGTTACACATGTGATGAGAAGGGACACTACTTTTTAGATTGTCCCAAAAAACAAAGGATCCTCCAATACAAACAAAAAGAAGAGGCATCATGCTCACATTGCCAAAGAGGATGAACCAGAAAGGAAAAGACCAAAAGAGTATTCCTCAAGTGATGAGGAAGATGTACTTTAATCCAAAAGGATTCAACCCATGATAAAGAAGAACCTCTTATCCATCTCAACATTTGGATAAGAAGGGATGTAGTTGTGAATGATGAAGTGACACTCATATTCAGAACCAATACGTTGTCCATGTGATCTATGGTATAGAATACTTGATCAACATAAGCAAGAAATACACAGGTCCTCAGATTCATATGATGAAGTAGATCACACTATCAAAGAATTCAATAATTCCTGCAAGAAGACAAGGATCAAGAGGGAGTTCACCAAACAAACAAACAAAGAAAAGTATTTGAATTGTCATATGGTATTATAGATAGATAGATAGATCGATAGATAGATAGATAGATAGATATATTCATAGATTTAGAAATTGAATTATTCATTTCAGAATGTTTGCACTCATGACCAATTTACTACTAACTTGCATATGATGGGTAAGTAGCCTATGATGTTGTACAACATTCCATTGCTACTTATCTAGAATGAAACCTCTTTTCTAACATATTGGGAGTAGTGCACACTTTTAATAATGTTCTAGTGAAGATGGAATGCATATAGAAAGTTACCGTATGGATAAATGATTCATTGGCTAAGATAGTTACATGATTGTGTGACAAATGTCTTTATGCATTAGAATTTGTCACTATTAATGTGTTTTGGAAATTATTAAATGTTTCTAATAATGCAATTGACTTGTAGGAAAGATCATGTACGATCACCTACAAGAAAAGAAGGATGAGAATTGTTTCAAAGAACACATGATGACATTTTATCTAGAAGATTCACTCCAAAAACGTACATGAAGAGGAACTTGAAGATCCTAGGGTCAGAGACAACATGATGGAAAAAAGAGATTCAGAAGAATATAAGAATCATGATATGACCAAGACACCGATAGCGGTATATCCACCTCGAGAGATGAATATCATCTTGGGCATGAGAAATCATTCAAGATGAAGATAAATATGACGAGACTTACAAATAAAGTAAATTTCCTCGAACACACTCCATTTATGTGGCATTGTTGTGTGAAGTCGTTGATACAAATACTTCCATTTATGAAAAAACAACCGAGAAGAAAGAATGGAAGGAGGCTATGATCGAAGAGTACTAGTTGGTCATGGAGAATGATTTCTAGGATGTGGCTCTAAGACTTGAAGGGAAGTCCATAGTATATTCCATATGGATCTACAAGATCAAGCATGCATCAGATGGTATCATCAATAAGTAGAAATCAAGGTTCATTTTCTCTCCGAAAGAGGGAGTGTATTATGGCAAGACATACTCCATTGACCAAACGCATTTCTCCAACGAAGTAGAAGTGCATATCAAGAAGAGAACCACATGTGCGCAGAAGGATTTGTACAAGCTCAAAAGGAAACCATGGGATAGAACATACAATTGCATGAGGATCTTGAATACAACTTAGAGTGATGGAGATATCAACCTTTTCTACAAGGTTGAATATAGAATCCTACAAAGGATGAGAAACTCATAGATGGGTGTAAGAGGGATTTTCAACAAAGTTCAAGATGGAGGATCTTGGTATCTAGTAACCTTGAGAGATGATATAGATGGATACATAGAAGATCAGCAGTAGAGAAGGCTACCTATCACTCCAGTACAGAATGTTTCGATACATAAAGTACAAAATGTAGAGGGAGGATGGTGATCCACTTTAGATGGAGTGACTACAGAAGATCTTAGAGTTATACAATCTTGACATGGTATGGTAAGATGGAAAACTTACTGATAAGAAATGGATTTACCAAGAGTAAAGCCAACTCCAACCTTTACTTCAAGGTTGAAGGCAAAAGACCAATGATACTCCTACTATATGTAGATGACTTGTTTCTAACAGGTGAGGATGAGCTCACTGCATATGCAAAGAGGAGTCTTGTCACTGATGAAATACCTAGGGATGATGCATTACTTTGTAGGAATGGAGGTGTGGCAAAGTGCGGTTGGGATATTCCTTGGTTAAGGAAATTATGTTGTGGAGATTCTGAAGAGATTCAGAATGCTGGACTGCAAGGAAATGACCTTACCCATGGCATCAAACTTGAATCTACTATGTGACTCTTCATAAGATACAGTTGACGCCATGATGTATCAGTAGATGATTTGTTTCTTGATGTACCTGATGAACACAAGGCCAAACATATGATTTGTTATGAACACCCTAATCCAGTTCTAGATGGATCTGAGACATGTTCACCTGGTTATTGCAAAGTATGTATTAAGGTACCTGAAGGGTACAATTGAGTATGGGATCAAGTATGAAGCAAATGAGAAGGTTAACCTGAATGGTTATGTTGATTCAGATTGGGAAGAAAGTGCCACATATAGGAAGAGAACTATGGGATGCTGCTTCAGTTTGGGATCCAATATGATCTCCTGGTTTAGCAGGAAGCAGTCATGCGTGGTGTTGAGTACAATCGAAGCAGAGTATGATGAAGCATGTTTTGGTAGCTGTGTGGCAGTATGGATTCAAAAGCTACTATCATATTTGTTTGATCTCGAGTTAGAGGTGATTTGTATTGTTTCTGACAAATAGAGTTGCGTGAATTTGTCGGAGAACCTAGTGTTCCATGACAAGTTGAAGCACATTGAGATTAAGTATCACTATATCTGGGATATGGTGTAGAGAGTAGCATTGAAGCTCCAATATGTGGCAAAAAACAAGAATATAGTCACCATGTTGACCATGTCATTATCTAGATTAAAGTTCAAATACTTTAGAGAGAAGCTTGGTGTCATCTAGATTGAGGTCCCTAGAAAGAGGGAATAATGATTTCTCGCATGGTGGAAGGCGTAGGTGGTCCTTGGGACATAATTCACCTGGGGTTCTCCTAGCATGCTCCCATGCTAGAGATGATGAGAGACTCAAAGATAGATGTAGTAGAGCGATTTTGCACATGGTGGAAGACGTTGGTGTTCCTTGGGACATAATTCACCTAGAGTGATCCTTGCGTGCTCCCATGATGGAGATGAGGAGAATTCCGCTGGTCACAAATACACTTGGTGTGCACCTAGGATATTCTTGCATGGTGGAATACACAGGTGGTCCTTGGGACATAATGCACCTGGGTTTCTCCTGGTGTGCTCTCATGATGGTAGACGTGGGCTAGTTGTTGAGTGATGTAATGCGCATTGGGTTCTCCTAGGAGATTATCACATGGTGGTAGATGTATTTAATGCACCTAGGGTTCTCTTGGTGATGCTCCCATGCTAGTAGAATGTAGGTGGTATGCTAGACATGAGGTGTGCATATGGGATGCTCTCCATGTGTGATGATGAGATGATCTAGACATGATGAGATGATGGTAGGATATGCAGGGGATTTCTATGGTAATGTAATATATGGTCCTAGGATGTACCTACGTGATGGATTGCTTATGGATATGATGAATACCTAGATGTGGATTTGGCCTACATCCAGCATGAAACAAGGTTGGCTCTATAGAAAATTTAGGATGAACAACTTCGAAAGATGTCACTAGTCAATGGCCGACAAGATGCAAATTGATGAAATAGTGATGATGATCTAGATATGATGATACAGAGATGATGATTCAACATTGATGATCTATATATGATGATGTCTACAGACTGTGTCTAGTTATGACAATGACCGGTTTGAGAGAACACCTTCCTAGTTAAGAGGGAGAGTTGTTGAAAATGTAACTTCAGAAGATATTCTATTCTATATTATTATTGTATTTTATTTTTCCTATGTTGGAGATGTTTTTCCTCTGTTTGGGGATGTCATTATTGTATTTTCCAATTCCATAATATCGAGGTAAAATTTTCATTATAATTTGGGGCAATAGTCCCCAGAAGAAATATTATATAAAATGTATTTTGAGTTTTCCTAGGTAGGTAGACCCTAATTAGAGAACCTGGACGATCAAGTTAGATAAGTGAGTCACACAACTGAATATTATGAATAGGGAGGCACCCTACCTCATTTATACACACTCACTCACTCAAGTTCGCTAGAGAGAGAGAGAGACAAGTGCGCCAGTGATAGAAGAAGAAGAAGTTTTCGAATATATCTTTCTCTAGGTATTCTATCTTGGTTTGACATTGTACTTAGTGACAAAACTATTCTAAAGAAGTTTGCAGGGTTTTCTCCTTTATGGTTTCCCCGAGGAAAATATTTGTATTCTTGTGTATTGTTTTACTTGTCTATCTTTCAGATTAAAGATCTAACACAATTGAATTAAAGTGGGAACTCTAACAATTACATCTTTCAAGGAAATTTCTAGAGTAACCTAAACACTTACATTACATTTATCATTGTGGAACAACCTTAACTACAATGGAGATACTAATGTTTCCATGCTTTAAATATTTCCAAGGAAATGTCCCTCACACAGGCTTCTGCCATAGAGAAAAGAGTCAAATATCTCATTCGACCATCTAGCATGAGGAGGAGGTCATAGGGTGAAGGGGGATCCCAACCAACTCTCATTCAACCATCTTGCATGAGGAGGAGATGGTGGAGAAAGGCAGGGTGGGAATCTATCCCCAACACTTGAGAAAGAAAGGAAATGAGCAGGCGAAGAGGGTGAGTGCAACACCAATGTTGTGATCCATCCCATAGTTCTTTTATCATACTGAAACATACACACACACACACACACACACACACACACATATATGAAGGATGGAGGCATAAAATAAACACAAATATAATGCAGAATGAGTTATGGCTCTTCAATTTTTATTGATAAACAAAAGATCAAACTGATGCAATTACAATCAAACTATGAAGGTGTAATTAAATGCTTATTGAAAAATAGAAAACCTAACATAGCTTTTGCATGCATGCTTTATGCTCTTGCATGCTTTATTAATTGAACTAAACTGAACTTCTAAAATAGAACTAAAGTTAAAGCTGAAGTTAGTGGAAGTAATTACTATTTCTACCACTCCCTCTTAATTGCGAGCACTAACTATTATAGCTTTTGCAATGCATAAATTATCTCTATAAGTTTCAAAATTTCTTTTTCAATGAATTTATGAATATGGAATCCAATTCATTAAGCAAATTACAATGCTCAACATGAAATTCACTATCGTTCACAAGTTCTCTTATGAAGTGTTATATAGTAATAATGTGCTTTCTCTTTTGGTATTTCGCTTCACACATAAATCCCACAACCATATATAACCCTTTCCTTAGTATGATAATCAAACCCCTACCGTTGCAAGGTAAATGTGCCATAAACAATGGACTGATGATTTCAATCAATATTTAATAATGGTAATTCATATTTAAAAGATTAAAATATTTGTTTCCCTTTATTACAAATTAGGATTTGAATGTGAAACATGGGTAATATAGTGGCTAAAGGAGGTTAACTCCTCTTTTACGAGCACAATAGAATTATTAAAGCAAGAGTCTTCAAAATATTAAAACTATTAACGAATTCTATCCCTATGCAAAGCCTAATAGGTACCCTAACAAATAATAATAATTTCCTTTAAACTGTAGAACTCATAATAATGGGGATATTTCTAAGTTGCAACCCTCGAATCAGTAATGAGAATGGTTTGCAATAATGTATGTGTTTTCCCTCCAATAATTACAATTAATGATTTTTTATTTTTAGGAAGCGTCATTCTTTAAAAATCTATGCAAAACATGTTGAAGAGAGGAACTCCATCCCTAAAGCTAGGGTTTTATGTTCTAATTAGTAAGACTAAAACATCTCTCCTGTTTTTTAACTGTACTAATTGATATTGTGGATGATTACTTGCAAGAGCAACAAATGTCTCCCAAAACAACCATGCAACAATCCAAGGCAGTATAATAATTCTCATGATTGAATAGATGGGCAAGGGGAAAGTAGAATCTATCAGTGTCATGCAATATGATTATACCATCAACAAGGCTAAGTCCAAAAAAGTTTTTTAATGGAAACAAATATATCAAATTTTTAGTTAGGAGTATCTGGGTATATTTGAAGAAGAGAAATAATACTTGTAAATCTATTAGAATATAAGAAGACTTAGGTTGCACAAAGAGACAACTAGGCCAATTTTTTTTCCATGTGTTGAGATCATTGACTAGTTTCTATTGAAGACATACACTAATAAGTAGAATATTAAGAATGTTGATGAAGAGGAAATTGATTTATTCCATCCTGCATCCCTTATTGGCTATTATAAGTTCTCGGTCTCTGAAGTGAACCTAACTATAGAATGGGTTACCACACTACAATCAAACTAAGTCTTGGCCTTTACAAGAAAAATGTGGGTTAAAAATGGTTTAGATTGAAGGAAAGTGTCTTGTATAAGACTAGGTATCTAATATTTCCATATATAATTGTCATAACTCTGCTATGTATATTATATGGAGAGCTCTATGCTACATAGTTCCATCACATATAGGTGCCACTTTTACACCATGTCACTTCATTAGGAACTAGGTTTAATTTAGAATCTATTCTTTCTGCTACTCTACTAGCATCGATCACTCAAGTGAAAGCAACCACTATAGGATAGAAATATAGGTTCCATATGTCTTCCTACCTCTTAGATATAGTCTGTGATACCAATAATTTCCTAGGCATGGGATGGAGATCTATTATGACTGATTACCTTATGCATGTCTACTGTCAATTTTCGTGGGAACATAAATAAATTAAATATTATAAATATATTTGTGAAGAATTCATAATTCCACTATATGAGCTAGTGCATAAGAAACATTCAAAATGCATGTCTTAGAGAGGTTTAGAGGAATTAAATAGTATTGGCAATTGATTTACTATGAATTAGGGAACATACTTGGGAATCTATGGTTGTACTCAAGCACATTATACCTTTTCGATAGGTTACTACTAAGGTTCTAATACATGAGATTGTATGACAAACCTATGTGAATGGGATTGGTGCTAATCTAGCTAGAGTAAATAAAGATTTGTTGAATCCTTTATCATTGATCATGGATGTCTATAAAATGGTATATGAAAAAGAAATTGATAAGGTAATATAGGGCTTAAGTTAATTTCACTTTGGTGAGGAAAAATTTAGACAAATGATAGTAAGAAGAAAACATTAAACCATTGTTCCTCTATGGGATTTAAATGGATGTATGCACACAATTTTTGCATAGAAGAAGAAGTATTTAAGAGATATAGGAACTTAAGATGAGTTAGTGGAAAGGTGAAGAAAAATTAATATTGGAATCTATGGGGGGGAGTAGAGGAGATCAAGAAAGAAAAAATAAGCAGAAGATGAGGGAATATGAGAATAATTGAAAAATATCAAAGGAGAATAGAGTCTGAACAATTAGAAGAACGACAAAAAGAACAATAAGAAGCACGGATAAAGGAAGAAAAAGAGGAAAGGAGACATGAGTAAATGGAAGCTGAAACTAGTGAAGTATTATTAATCACTCCAGATACAACAACCACTATAATCTCACCATAGGACATTTTCCATTGATAGATCTTGAGCTCTTTTTATATACTTCATCAAACGATGAAGTCATAGCCTCACTAAGTTCCTTTTTGTTTGATCAACATAAGAATTATATATTGAAGAGGACACATAAGAAGCTTAAATGAAAAACCCAACTAAAGATGGAGGTCACCTTTGAGACTTGGTGTTTATGGCCATATACCAAGAACCGATTTTTATGTACCCCACCAATGTTGCTAGCACAATGGCCATTGGAAATGGAGTTCAATGGACATAAATTGAAAAAATAATTAGTGCAAGCACAAAAAAACATAATCCCACTTGAGCACAAAATAACAGAAGCATGCATAGGATCAGTGACACTTTTCCATGGGTATGATTATTTGAATTTGGAGAATGAATTATTAAGTAAATAAGTAGAAATCTAAATAGGTGAAAAGAAAAGTGTGGAAGAATTCCAAGTATACTTAGCTTCACTAAAACAAGATTCTTTTGGGATGCAAGATCAAATCACAAAACAAATGCAATATATTCAAGACATCATAAGGAGATACAAAACAATTCCATAAATAACTGCAAATTAAGACACCATGGTTGAGAGTATCAAGGAAAATATAGATGATTTAATAAGATGGAAACAATAGGAAGGAAAAACTCTTGCAAATATCATGAGGGGAACTCAGAGAGAAATACAATGAGATTATAAATTCATCACTAACTTCAAATAATTTAGTACTTCATTGTAAAAGGAAGTCCATGCTACCCTGTAATGGTGTCAACGCTTGCACCAAGCAACATGAAGGGTAATGGAAATATGAAATATTCCATCATTCGGTGTGATGGGAAATATGAGGATAGAGTGACAAAGAAATATTGATTTTGTCATATCCAAGAGAACATGCATTTAATTCTTAGATCCATCACAAAGGTGAAAGTAGAAACCTTAAATGATCATGTCTCGATTCCCATTGATGACATCAATTTAATGGCATCGTGCAATTCACCCCCAAAGAAGGGATTGTGCACTCTCAATGATGAAACCACTAAACATGAATCCACTTTCGATCTTTTATAGACAACATCTCCATATTATTTCAAATGATTTTGAACTTTGGTCCATGCTTTTATCAAGTACAAAGAAGCCCCACATCCTGGAATTAATGTTACGTATTATTTTGTATTTTCCATTATAAAAGGGTCACTTTATGAGAGTCAAATAGTCTCAAGTATAATGAAAATATGTAATTTTGTAAGGGAAGTTGAAGATTTGTTGGGAATCGAATTAATTTTTCTTTTCAAAACATATAATTCTCCAATCAATAAATGTTAGCCAAGATAGGATTTTCATTTAAAGGTTATAATGTAAAGTATATGCAAGATGAAAATATTAATCTCTAGTTGATTTATATATGTCAATTTCAATAAAATAAAATGCTCACACCAATAAGAAATGAAGTAAGAAACTTAATCACATTAACTAAGACATAGTCCTCAGTCTTTTCAAAATGACTTCA
The DNA here is from genome assembly GCA_001517045.1 of Pseudotsuga menziesii. NCBI lineage: Eukaryota > Viridiplantae > Streptophyta > Pinopsida > Pinales > Pinaceae > Pseudotsuga > Pseudotsuga menziesii. The sequence continues at coordinate 73,635 of LPNX011065021.1, forward strand.
ACACATGATTTTGTTTCTTGGTTAATTTGTGCAAACTTAAACAATCCACATGAACAAAATAAATATGTTAATAATATTAACTAAGACATGGTCTCTCCCATGGGGAGGGAAAGAAACTGGTAAAGTTGAAATGTTGTAAATGGTTGTAAATGTAAGGCCTCTTGTTCAAATACCCACCAAACTTACGCGTGCACCATGGTTCGGGCCCTTTAGATGCACCTACATGTATAATGGTAGCAATATTGGATCCTTGGACCTCCTGTCATGCAAGTACTAGCCCAGTCCCTAGTTTTTTATTCCCCTTTCCAAAAAAAATTAGACACGGTCTCAATTTTTTTCCCCAACTAGTTGATCATAAGACTTGATTTGATCCACCCAACATTTTGCATTGTTGTTAAAGGCCAACATCGACTCGACTAATTCAACACTTTGACAATTTCAACATCGAATCGACTGATTCAACACTCGACTTGACCAGTTCAACACTTAGACAATTTTAGCTCAATGCCTTGACATGTATCGTTGACACTAACGAATGAACAAATTCGACATATTATCTCTCTATCTTCCAGTCGTGTGAAATAGTTGAACTTATGGAACCATTTCAATTTCTCTTGTAATTGAACGAAACAGGAAGAAAACCAAAGCATTATCAACACTCTATTTAAGCATGTACATTATTGTAATATAGAAGCAAGTAATACAACATTAATAAAGTAACAGAGTTTGGTTCGAATTCTTGCATATATTGTTTGTGTGTGTGTTGTTGTGTGTGTAGTGTATTTATTTCTTTGCTTATTATTCATATGCTTCCGCCATAACATGAGTACTCAATTCATTTAGTCGAACTGTTGTCCCCATCGTTCACTGGGGAACAATCTATATCATTGGTATTAGAGCATATTTCAAAGTTGGTTCATGCTTAAGTCATGTGTAGGCATTTCTAACAAGGTTAATTGACATATGCATTTTCAAACACGCTCGCAAACTCAACAATCCAAGAACACACTACGTTTGAATTTGGAGTATTTATCCACTTGCACCACTAAACCAAATATGGCCGGAGAAATAGACAATAGATGTGTAACCAACGAGATAGAGAAACTCATAGAGAAAGCACTAAATCGACAACAAAATGAAATGTTTGCCCAAATAAATGATATTCTAATGAGATTCTCCTCAACATTAGGAGGATCCTCGCCAATATCCAACTCTAAAAAAATTAGTCCATTCAAGGTGCAAATGAACTTGTACATACCAAATCTAGAAGGAAATATTGACATTGAATTCGTAGACAATTGGGTACAAGAACTAGAATCCTATTACTCTGTGAGTCAACTGTCATAAGCTGAAAATATCACTATTGCATCCTTAATTATGTCAACCTCTGTTCACTGCTGGTGGGAGAAACTATCGACAAAGATGGAGAAAGAAGGAGACCCCATAACAACATGGGAGAAATTTGTCGAGTAGGTTTGGAAAGAGTTATTCCCACCCAAGTATCTTGAACAAAGTTATAAGAAGTGGAAACAACTAAGGTGATAGAAAGACCAGTCCATGCAGAGTTACACTAACAAGTTCTATCGACTAATCACTAGACTTGGGATTCAAGAAGAGGATAAATTGCTTGTTCTAAAGTACATCAGTGGATTGTGCATGTACATTCAACAAGAAATGGATTTTATGACTATCAGTATGCTTGCAGATGCATTCCACTATGCCATTAAGCTTGAATCCAAATATAAAGGAAAAGCCTGCTTCATACTATAAGTGAGCAAGATGACCATCTAACAAGAAGTCACCAACCAACTCTGACAATTCAGGACAACCTTCTCAGCTGACTCTGCCAAAGATATACTATCAAAAAAATAACTCTCAGAAATACAAGAGGGAACATAGAAAGAAACCCCTTGCTGAGAAATGTTGTGATTACCACAATTCATCATTGCATGATACGTTTGAATGCAAGGCTCGAAAGAAATTTTTTGAAAATTTGTATACCTCTGACTTATCTGAGAAAACCATAGTATAATTTGACCTAGAAGAATCGACCCTCTTGACATTGATATCGACCACTCCGATATCCTCAAATGCTGTCAACGAAGAGAAATGTAAGCAACTTGTCCATACATAAATATGGGTTCAAAACAATCCATTGTATTTTATTGTGGATAATGGCATCCAAAAGAACATTTTTTCTAAATATATCGTGAAGAAACTTGGTCTTGTCACAACTCCACATCCTCATCCTTATAATATTGGTTGGATGAAGGATGGACAAGAACTAAGGATCAATCGACCATGCAAACTCATCTACTTCATTAATCCTTTTGAAGATGAAGTACTATGTGATGTGGCACCACTTTTCGTAGCTGATGCCTTGTTTGGGAAACCTTACTTATGGGATTGACATGAAAGTGATAATTCATGGCCTCACAGGGTGATTGTCAAAATATAGAACCAATGGTATGACATACCATAACGACGACCTACACCAACGATTGCAACAATATCTGCCAAACAAACAAAGAAGCTCATCAACCATGCTTATAAATTCACACTCATCATGGTTAAGCCTTAGCATTTCAGGAATACTGTAGCAACTATTCAACTCATCGATCAACGTGGATCTCGACATCGACAACATATCGACAATATTGTTGATGAATATCGGAATGTATTTCAAGAGAAAGAAAGAGAACCTCTACATTTCCAGGTAAAACACTCCATTGAACTTGTTCTTGGTTCTTCATTACCTAACACATATGTTTACTGAATATCCATTATCGAGAATGAAGAGATTTGTAGACAGTCTCAATATAAAAAAAGGTCACATCTGACCTAGTTCCTCTCCTTGCGGAAGTCCAATTGTCCTCGTTCCAAAGAAATATGGGACTTGGCGTATCTACATCGACTATGGGTCACTCAACAAGATTTCAGTAAAGAATAGATACCATCTTCCAAGGATATACTAACTCATCGACTATTTGAAAGGTGCTAAATTATTTACTATGATTGAACTCAAGTCGTTATATCGTCAAATTCCTAACAAGCCCATAGATGTATGGAAAACTACTTTCAAAACTAAAGAAGGACTATTTGAATGGTTAGTCATGCCTTTCAGCTTAACCAATGCACCTGTGACCTTAATGCACTACATGGATGACATTCTTTGACCTTTCATCAACAAGTGTTTCATTGTCTACCTAGATGATACTTTGATTTTTAGTCGATCATGGGAAGTCTGACAATTTCAGCAATACATCGACACTCTCCGAAAACATCGACATTATTTGAACATGGACAAATGCTCATTTGTGATGAAAAAAATCAAATATTTTGGGTATGTAATCGACTCCATAGGAATTCACGTTGATCCAGAAAACATTCAAATCCTCAAGGATTGGCCCATTCCTCAAACATTCATGAACTAAGAATTTTTCTTAGTTTGGAGAATTTTCATCGATGATTCATACTTGGATTTGGTCACATAGATTGGCCTTTGAACCTGTTGACTAATGGAAATGGGAAAACTATCTTCAAATGGACATCGACACAACAACAATATTTTGAGAAGCTCAAACACAAGCTTTGTACTGCACAAGTACTTGTGTTACCTAATTTGCATCAACCTTTTGAGACTGAGATGGACACATCAGACTATGTTGTAGGTGAAGTTATCACTCAGTCTGGTCACCCAGTTGATTTTAATTCTTAAACCTTTAACAACACCATCTAAAGATATTCAATGTATGAAAACGAACTGTATGCCATTGTGCAAGCCCTTAAGTAATGGAGACATTACATTCTTGGAAATGAGAGTGTCATTCTTACTGACCACAAACCTTTACAGTTCACCCCATCCCATTCGAAGCTACAAACCACTCGACAACTCAAGTGGATTAATTATCTACAACAATTTCAGTTAGTAATTAAATATCAGAAAGGTAAATCCAATGCTGCAACCGATTGTCTGAGTTGACCACGCATTTCTCTCCTTCTTATAGTGATGAGTATGCAAAGGTACGACACAACTACTTGGACTTAATTGTATCAGTAGACTGTGAATTTTCTGCAATTTATCGACAAATTCAAACTAATCCATAATTCTCTACTGACTACTTCCTAAAGACACCTTGCTATACAAGCTTGGACAACTTTGTGTACCGACAAGTGAGCACCAACAAAATCTCATTTGGGATGCACACTACAACAATACTACATGACACTTTGGAGTAGCGAATACTCTTGGTATCCTCCAAAAATATTTTTACTGGCCCTCACTTAATCTTGATGTTAAAAAGTACATTCGATCATGCGTGGTTTGTTCCATTGCTAAACCGTTGAACCGATGACAAGGACTGTACACAGCTTTGTTGATTCCTAGTCGACCATGGGAATCTATTTCTATGGACTACCTGATAAGATATCCTACTAAAAAAAATCAACATGATGTGATATTATTAGTAGTCGATATTTTTTCCAAGTTGGCTATTCTTATTCCTTTCAAGAATACTACGACATCACATCAAACTTCTCAACTCTTCCTCGAACGTATCTGGAAACATTATGGTGTACCAACGACCATCATTTCTGATAAAGATGCCAAATTTTTTAGCATCTCTTAGAAGACTCTCTAGAAATAGCTTGATACAAGACTCTCCTTATTGACAACCTTCCATCCTCAGAAAGATAGACATACAGAATTTGTGAATCGCTTAGTAGTGCAACTGCTCCGCATGTACTACCACAAGCATCATTGGACATGGGATGAAAGTCTCACATATATACAACATAGTTACAATTGTGCTCAACATATCTCTACGGGAAAGAGTCCATTTGATATATATTATGTATTTCAACCCTCATCTCCCATCGACTTTATTAGTTCATCCACATAATTTAATGACACCGACTCTGACCAACGAGAAGTTGACAAAGCATTGAAGTTTCGAGACCATATCTGTGACATCCAAAGGAAAGCACAGGAAATGTTGCAACAAGCCAATGCGAAAGTTAAGGCTCGACATGATAAGAATCACATTTCTCATTCATTTCAAATTGAGGATCAGGTCTGGTTGCATGTCAAGAAGGAGTTCTTCACTGGTCCATACAGAAAGTAAAATCCTTTGTGATATGGTCCATATATTATCCTTAATCAGATTAGAGAAAATGATTTTTAGCTTGACATTCCTTCATGTCGGGGTTTGCATACAGTATTTAATGTGGATCTACTTCGACCATACCATGTACCACTATTAGAACATAATGAATTGAAAACATAAAAACCTAAAGACATCCATCTATATGTTCAGGAGCCTCTTCTTTGCGACACCATTATGGTATGTTGAATACACCATACAAAATACATCAAATAGAATTCCCCTGATTTAGGTAGCTAAAGACAGACAACTCCGAACACAAGGAAAATCATACTTTGCTACTGAACTGACCAACAAGTTTCCTCATTTGTATGAGCAAATAATGGGGACCATTTTTTCCTAACTTTTAAGGAAGGAGGTATGATCCACCCAACAGTTGGCATTGTTGTTAAAGGCCAACATTGAATTGACTGATTCAACACCTTGACAAGTTCAACATCGGCTCGACTAATTCACCACTTCGACAAGTTTATCTCAGCGCTTTGACATACAACCTTTGGACATGCATCATCAGCACCGATGAATGGAAAACTTTGCCAAATTGTCTCTCTATCTTCTAGTCATGTGAAATGGTTGAAATTCTGGAACCGTTTCAACTTCTCTTATAATTAAATGTAACAAGAAGAAAACCCAAGCATTCTCAACACTCTTTTTAAGCATGTACATTATTGTAATATAGAAGCAACTAATCATAACAGTAATAAAGTAACAAAGTTTGGTTCAAATTATTGCTTGTATTTTCTATGTGCATGTTACTATGTGTGTAGTGTATTTCCTTATTTTCTTATCATTCATATGCTTCCACCATAATAATACTCGATTCATTCAATCAAACTGTTGTCCCCATCGTGCACTTGGGCACGATCTGGATTGGCATGATTCTTAGTTAATTATGGAAGCTTTGGCAATCCAAACTAGAATTCCACACAAGAACAATGTAAATAGTGGCCACACCAATTATTAAATTATGATTACCTATAACTAGTATGAATCTAGCAATCCAAAACATGCAAGTAAATAAGTCAATTTATAATAGAAAGTATCTGCAACAAATTAATAAACACAAACCAAATACACTCTATTGTAAATGAATATACTATATCCTAATGAAATACCTTCTCATAGAAAGGGGGCCCTAGCTTCCTTGTAAATTTTCCTTTAATATTCAAGTAGGGCTAAACAGTGCATGCAAAATATCAACTGATAACCACACATGAATATCTTTTACAGTATGCAGCAGAATATAAAACTGAGAAATAAATCATAACATCACATCACAATATTGACACTATTATTTTGGGTATGGAAACCCTCAAAAAAACCCAAGATGGGAAAACCGATGCATGAGTCAGATACAGATTTTATTATGAGAAAATATGGAACTTTTACAATCACTGGGAATTCACCCAAATCTGGAAAATGCATTACACAGTATAATCACTGGAAAAATCCCAACTAAACCTCAACACCCTCCTATGTGAGTGTACAACCCAGCTGTATGAAACTCAATGATCCTGCTACTCACTCCTCCACCTTCTCAGCTAAATCCTCTGCCCGACTTTCTCTCCTTGTCTGTATCTTGTCTCTGTCAAAATACAAGTGTGTGTGTTCTCTCCACCAATTGATCTCTCTTTTATAACTTTAGGTAAAATGAAAACCCTAATTTCACTTTCACTTTAACTAGTGGTTCACTAAATTTAATTTAGATCACTTTAATTTATTTTCCAAAGCAAACTTAGGAAAAGTAAATTAAATACAATTGGTTTCCTAATTTAAGTCTTCTGCATGCAAGAACACATGCAATGCAGGAAGACCTTCCTTGTTGATACTAGTTTAAAACTCCCTCTCAATGAGGAAGGGATTTGGTAGAAATCACAAATTATCCCTGAACTTCACACAACTCTGTCTGCAAATTTCCTTAGTGAAAATGTTCGCCACTTGCTCATCTATCTGTATGTACTCCAACTGAATGGTTCCTCTCTAAACCCAATCTCTCAAGAACTTGTATCTGATGTCTATGTGTTTGCTCCAGTCATGGAGCACTGGATTCTCAGATAGCTTGATGCCACTCTGACTATCACAGTGAACTAGTGTAGCCTCTATCTCACACTCGAACAACCCTGCAAGTAACTTTCTCAGCCACATACCCTCACAGGAATCCATGCTAGCTTCCATGTACTCAGCCTCTGTCGATCTCAATGCAACTAACTTCTACTTCCTACTGAACCAAGAGACAACCCTAGATCCAATGCTAAAACAACAACTAAAGTACTCTTTCAGTCCTCTACACATCCTTCCCAATCAGTATTTGTGAAACCTGCTAACTATACACTCCCCCTGCACTCATAAAACAAACCATACTCCATTGTACCTATGATGTAGCGAAGTATGTGCTTCGCAGCCATCCAATGCACTCTACGAAGGTCCATTGTGAACTGACTCAAAGAGTTGATTGTAAAGTTGATGTCTGGTTGAGTCTTGTCTAGATACATAAGTGATTCGATAAGTTGAGAATACAAGGTAGGATCAAATCCATCTAACCCTGATGCATAAATGTTCCTCCAGTTGGAAACTAGACGTATGGCCATAGGATTGAAATCCTCTATCCTGAATCTATTCAAGATATCTACTACATACTTCCCCTTTCCAATGAAGAAGCATCCATCTCTTTGCCAAACCTCCAAGCCCAGAAAGTAATGCATCAACCCAAGGTCTTTCATCTCAAACTCTACTACAAGGTTGGACTTGCAGTCTCCAATCAACCTCTCATCTCCCATCAAAAAGAGATCATCCACATATAAGACCACTATGAGAGGAACCTCACCTATCAATAAGTACAGGTTGTGGTCAGCCTCACTACGTTGAAATCCCATCTCCCGTAGATAGATGTCAATCCTCGAGTACAATGACTAAGGTACGTTCTTGAGCCCGTAAAGAGTTCGATGTAGTCTGCATACATGTATCTCCCCATTCTCCACATCAAAACCCTCTGGCTACTCAATATACACCTCCTCCTTTATCACTCTATTGAGGAAGGTAGTCATGACGTCCATTTGATGGACATGCCAACCCATCTCAGCTACTAGTGAGATAATGGTATAAATGGAAGAATACCTGGAAATAGGGGTGAAGGTCTCTTCATAATCAATACCCCCCTTCTGTGAAAACCCCTTAGCCACAAAGCATGCCTTGTACTTATCCATGCTTCCGTCTGCTGCATGCTTCACCTTGTAGATCCATCTGGATCCCACCACCTTTTTCCCTTGTGGCCTCGGCACAACCTCCCATACCTATTTTTTCATAATGGAGTCAGACTCCTCAACCATAGCTTCCTTCCACACATCATGTTGTGTATCCTCCCCAAAGCTGGAAGGTTCAAAGCTAATCAACTCTATCATCAGTGCCATATAACTAATCCTCTCTAGTGGTACACTCCATCTAAAATATGTCTATGGAGGATCTACTTACCTGGAATCCTGCACTATGGATCTAAACTACTTAGGCCTTGGCCTAGTGTCAACCCACTGAAGCTGTTGGATATTCGTTTCCTGCTGCGGCTCATCCTTCAAGTCAATTACTGAAGGATCATGTCCACCCGAATCCCTTTGATCACTAGAACTTGTGCTCTATGTCTGTACCTGTACCTGTACATTTGGCTCCTCCAACTTGAATCCTGGATCATGTGCTGGCTGCTTCTGCTGGTAAGTCTAGAGATCTCTGCAAGTCCCTGTCCTCATCGAACTAGACATCCCTACTCATAATGATCCTCTGGAGAGCAGGAATGTAAACTCTACATACCTTCAAAATCTTGATGTAACCAACAAGTAACCCCTTCTCTCCAAAAGGGTGAAGCTTCTTCCTATTGTCAGCATGAACATGACAATAGTAGACACTGTCGAATATGTGAATGTGACTCACATCTGTCCTAGTACCTATGAGTACCTCTTCTGGTGTCTTCCTCCCCAAGGATGTGTGGGGACACCTGTTCTGAATGTATACTACATTCATGTATGCCTCGGCCCAGAGGAATAGTGGTAATCCCTAATAAAATAGCATGGCCTTGGCTGCTCCAACCATAGTCCCGTTCTTCCATTTTTCAACCCCATTATGTTCTGGGGTATGGGGCATGGTGTGCTCCTTCTTGATCCCCTTAGCCGAACAATACTCCATGAACTCATTGGAAGTGTAGTCACCCCCGTTGTCTATCCTCAACACCTGAATCTTCTTTCCCATTTGGTTCTCCACAAGAGTCTTGAACTCTAGGAACCTCTCAAAGAACTCTAACTTGGCCTTCAGGAAATAGATCCAGATTTTCCTATAATAGTCATCAATGAAGGTTACGCAGTAACTATAGCCATCGAACGAATGGACAATCATAGGTCCACATACATAAGAATGCACCAAGTCCAAGGGCTCCTTATACTTGTACTGAATCTGTGGGAAAGGATTCCTGATGTTCTTCCCCAAAGCACAAACCTGGCAGTGGTTACACTTTTCCTCCTGTACTTGAGGAGCTCCAATGACTGCTTGTCTCAAATGCTTCAGTGCTCCATGGTGTAAGTGTGCCATCCTCCTATGCCACAACTCACCCTGACTGCTGCTGCTACTGCTAACTAGAGCCTTTGCGGGCTCGAAGTGTAATATGTACACTTTCTCGCACCTTCTTCCAATCACCCGAACCAAGCTTCTATCTGACCCCTTGGTCATGATATACACTCTATGGTCACGGAAATTCACCTGGTATCCCTTGTCCTCCAGAGTGGAGACTGATATAAGGTTCTTGGTCAGTCCTAGAACATATAACACATCAACAAAACTGAGGTTTTTTCTAGACTCCCTCTCAAATGAAATAGTGCCAACTCCCTGCGCTTGAAACCACGCATCATCACCCATCTCAATGTGGATCTATTTTCCACCCTCCTACAAGTCTCTAAAGAATCTCTTATGTCCAGTCATGTGACTAGATGCTCCACTATCACTGTACCATATGCTGCTCCCTGTGGTGCTTTCCATGCAATTTATCAAGCAAAACTCTTCATCAAAGTTCCTGCTGAACTCATCCACCTCTGCAGATACAACTATCTGATTGTTACTCTTCTTCTTCCTGTCAAGGAACTGGGAGGAAAATTTTCTCTACTTGTGGAAAACAAAACACTTAACCTTTGATACATCAAGGTTCTTCTTACCAACCTTCTTCCTCTTTTCCTTCCCCTTTCTCTTCCTTGTAAGGGTTAGAGCCTCCTCATCAACAATCCATGGGGCACTGCTAGATGAGCCTGATCCTTCACCCATGCAAGTCTCCTCCTACACAAAGTCATCCCACAATCTCTGCCAATCAGGGAGATTCTCCCTAGCCACAACACCTTTGACAAAGGTGTCCCATGGCCTACAGAAGCCATTGAGGGATATCTGAACTAGCTCCTCATCATCAATTTTAGAGCCAATAGCTCCAATATCATCCTTGATCTATGTGAGCCTTGTGAGATAAGGAATCACTCCTTCTCCCTTGTTCATCTTGGTGGTGTGCATCCTCTCTTGCAACACCATCCTCCGGTTCTCGTTCTTGCTTTAGTACAGACTTTCCAAATCCTTTCACATCTCCAATGCAGTCTTCTTACCAGAAAGGTGAGGGAATATATGGTCCTTTACTCCATCCATGATAATTAGCATGGCTCTGGAATCAATCTTCTTTCAGGCTATCAAATTTGCCAGATCTGTGGGTGCAACTTTTGTGGAGTCAATTCGCTCCTTAGCATCACTGACGTCCAAGATCCTTGTGACCCTCTCTTTCCATGTAGGAAAGTTCTAAACACCCTGGAGTCTATCCTCAACTCTCAACTGCATGGCCATAGTGAAGTGTACCTGTCAAACCCTAGATCTAGAAGTCTAGGCTTGTGTCTTCCTATATATTTTACCTTGATCTATCATTATTGCTACAAATCTCTCACCTTTAGCTCACCAGATCTCTGATACCATGTAAATTTTCCTTTAATATTCAACTAGGGCTAAACAATGCATGCAAAATATCAACTAATAACCACACATGAATATCTTTTACAGTATGCAGCGGAATATAAAACTGAGAAATAAATCACAACATCACATCACAATATTGACATTATTATTTTGGGTATGGAAATCCTCGGCAAAACCCAAGATGGGAAAATTGATGCGGTAGTTAGATATAGATTTTATTATGAGAAAATATGGAACTTTTACAATCACTGCAAATTCACCCAAACCTGGCGAATGCAGTACCCGACAAAATCACTGGGAAAATCCCAGCTAAACATCAACACCCTCTTGTGTGAGTGTATAGCCCAGCTGTACGAAGCTCGATGATCTTGCTACTTGCTCCTTCATCTTCTTAGCTAATTCCTATGTCTAACTTTCTCTCCCTGTCTATATCATGTCTCTGTTGGAATACAAGTGTGTGTGTTCTCTCCACCAATTGATCTCTCTTTTATAACTTTAGGTAAAGCGAAAACCCTAATTTCACTTTCACTTTAACTAGTGGTTCACTAAAGTTGATTTAGATCACTTTAATTTATTTTCCAAAGTAAACTTAGGAAAAGTAAATTAAATACAATTGGTTTCTTCATTTAAGTCTTATGCATGCAAGAAGACCTTCCTTGTTGCTACTAGTTTAACATTCCTTGATCAGGAATTGTTGAATACTGTCATGAGCTACAAATCAATCACATAAAGTATGCAATCTAGAGAAAAGATCAGATTTCAATAATAACTAAAGCAATATCACAATAGAAAAATGATACAACTGTGTTTTTTCCTCTAAAGGAGAGGTGTATTTATACATAACAAAGAGTTATTTAAATTTTTATAACATAAACCAATTTGATCATAACTTGAACCGTTTAAACTGCTAAACAAACTCATATTAAAAATATGATGGATCTATGTGTATCAAGATGAAAATATTTCTCGATGCCATGCTGAAACAACAAACTCGATCTCTATTATCTCATTCCATCTTTGGGTATAAACAAACTTATATTCCTTTAGCAATTAGAATCATAAAAAATAGTTGTTATGAATCCACTAAATAATTTAACATGACCTCCACATCATCTTCTTACATGGTCCTTGAATTCAAAGCCTTATCAACTTTGAATGTTTTGTAGCCAGCATTATCCATAGTCCACCTTTACCAAAATATGAAAATCACACTAAAAAAGGTTAATCGGCTAGCATATATTCCCTTTATGTGACTCATTCAAATGGAAAAAACATAATAAAAAATACCTATGGTAAAAAATTATACTTGGAGTCTCTTAAAGGGTTCCTTATTTGTAGATATGGAAGGAAAAAATAGATCAAAATGCAAATGAAAAGGTAGAAAAAGAGTATCAATCCCAGACCCCACCAAGGGGTTTGCAACAATTATCTCATTGAGGTTGAGGAATGCAATATATTCCCTAAAAAATAGTGCAAGGAAGTTCATCCTATCAAAAGAGGGTCAAGGACATGATTATGAACCCAACTGTTGAGGATCTAGCGCTTTGTTTCCCTTATAGGGTTGAGGTGTTGAAGATTGTGGACAAATATTTTGTGATTGGGGATGGGTTACAAGTTACTCTAAAACCCCACTCAAATCCTACTAGATATCCTTGTTCGAGGGGATTTACAAACCTTCGTATCCTTGAAGATCCATAAGCATTAATAAAAGCATACACCTTTGTTGTACAAAGCACAGGTGGGTAGTTAAGAAACCTGCTGCAATATGTAGGCATAAGAGATGGGGAATTGATGGAATGATTCATCCAATGCTTGGACTCTGATCCACCATTTGTCTTTTGCACTCAAATATCATATCTTCCATTAGTTTGTATTCATGTTGATCATATTAAAATTGAAAACAAAATATAACGATATCTTATCTTTCCCATTATGTGTTCTTGTTAAACCATTGCATTAATAGATTGGTGGAACATGGCTGAATTTTGAAGCTTGGAAGAAGCAATGGAGGGTTTCTTTATAGGTCTCGGGAACCTATATCTCATAATCTATAATTGGGTGATTTTCTTAGGCTAGTGAGCACCTTTTTCCTACTATTCCTGGCCACCAAATTGACCATTATTATTTGAAATATGTTATCCTAGTTTGATGATTTTCATCTAGATTTCTTTTATTATTACCAGAGATGAAAAAGTAATTGATAATTCTTATATTTGGAAGTATAGTAGAAGCTTATAGAAACTCTAGATCGAGTCATGAAGATCTGAATTTTGTATGTGAAAATGAGGAACTGTGTAGAAAAAATAGCTTCAATGCTATGAGTAAAGATGCTGAGAAGAAGAACAGGAAATAGATCTTGCTACTAAGAATTCTCACAAGCATACATAGGAAAACTAGAGAGAAGAAAAGAGACCGAATCACATGAATGAAGAGATGCATATTGGAGTGTATCCTTCCATTGAATAATGATGAATAATAATATACATAAATAGTAAATCCCTCATAGGAAAATCGAGTTGTATGGAGACAACTCATAAAGCTCAAAACGACCGACTTACCAAAATATAGCAAACCCCAATATGTGGCTAAAACACTTCCCAAATCAGTTAAGTACCTCATGAATTAGAAAAAGCATGAGTGAGTTGTCAAAAGTGATGGAAAAACATGCTAATCCTGGAAAATGGAGAGAAATTCATGAAGGATGGGTTGTCAACAAAAGAACCCAGTTTCCTAGTTAACTAGCTTTACCTTATCCACAAAAAAGCAGGATAAAGAAGAATCTGATGTAAAGCGTTGTTTACTAATTCTGGATGTCCATAAAAAGGTCAAGATCAGTCCAGAATCATAAATAACGCACTCCTGGGGTATAGATGGAATGTCTTGACTTTAAGGTGCATGTGAATGCCAACGAATTAATCTAGTGGGTAGATAATTAATCAAATAATGATTAATTATTTTATCCTAAGTATTGAGTGGGTTTAATATATTCCAACACCCCCCTTTAATTATGAATTTATGATGGTATGTCAAAAATATAGATGCATATGGATGCATATAGGGCCCAACAACAAGGCTATGGTCACCCTTTAACAATTATTATGTCTAGAAAAGTGATGAAAAAGGAAAAACCACATGGGGAAAATCCTACCTCAAGAAAGGACAAGGAACAAAATTTGAAATAATATGTCTTCAACATATCTTTATCTTCACTTAAATGACATGAATGAACTACTTCTGGATGGAAGACTTGATGAAGAAATCATGAACTCCATGACCATGCGCTAGAGTGTAGAACCTGCAAGAAGGAAGAGGATAGACTCCTTATATATCATCAACCGATGAAGTAGGAGAATTATCTGAATGCTTCTTCCTGCTGTCTAAATATGATATGAAAACATAATCTGAAATGGAAAAGAGATTTGTCCATACTGCTTCCCAAAGAGTACAAAAATTAAGACAATTTATTTCACACCCATTTCCCTGAATAGCTACAAAATTATGATGTGAATCACATGTCAATCTTCCAATCTTATGTAGCACCTTTCCAGATCTGACATGAGGCTGATAAAAATATGATATATGATAAAAATTAACATATGGAATAGAAAATACAAAGGATTCAGTGACTCCGTGAGGATATAGGGCTAGACTAAGAAAACTATGAGCAACTGGGGAAAACTGATAGGTCTAAAAATATGAATGATGGATGGAATTGAGATATGAACCACAAGTGATTAGAACATATCCAAACATGCTTAATATCATTCCAAATATGAATAAGGTCATAGATAACCAACCACTGAAATATAGGAAATACTTCAAACCATGTAATATAAGTAACACTGCATAAGAGACCAATGAGGATCAACTAGTGAACTTGGGATTTGTATAGTATTAGGATTATTCATAGGTATGGTATATGGTATGGATGGTGGTATGATTTGTGTATCAACCTTAAAATATGCTTCTAAATCATAATCCAAAGGATCTCATATAATCATATCAGTAGACTCATGGGAATACACTAGTAATGAATCCTCTGTATGAAAGGAGGAAGGAAGGATATGTTCAAAATATTCAAGGAGGCTCTGAGTATTGATGCCAAGAAAAGAGGAGGAGATGAATAAGCACACGAGATAAATTATGGTAAGTGGAAAGAAACTAATAGGACTTGATGTGGCTAATAAAACATCCTGGAAATCACTGGGTTGCTCACCATCAATGAGAGAGGTATGCACAAATTGCAAAGGATATGACACATGGATCTCAGAATCTAAGATAGGATATTTAGATAAAAATTAATGGGTGAATTGATCCTAATCAATATCAATAGTATCTCCATATGTTACTTCTTGTTCATCATTAGTATCACAAGAAGAAGAATCACCTTTAAGAAACATAGAAAAAAATGGCTCTTCAATATTTGCTTCTTCATTGAAGGAGGAAGCATTCGAATCAAAGAGGGTAGCAGCAACATGAACTATATGAGAAACTTCTTCATCATGATCAACTTCATCAGAGAATGTAGAGGCCATGAAATATTGAGAGAGATAACAAGAGGATATTTTGGGTTCTCTCCATGCTTCATCTTCTACTTCTTGCACACCAAAAGATTTGTTCAAATTGTTCCAAAGCTCAAATGGATACTCAGCAGGATCTATGAGATGACGTATATTTGGAGACATTCCCAAACACATAATTCCATAATATCTACCACAATTATTTATCCAATCAATCTTCTTTTCATAAGACTCGGGTTCACTCAAAACACCAATGGAGACATCAAAGAGACATTGCCTCTTCAAGTATGCGCTCATCTTGGGATTCCAATCATCATAGTTGAAAGGAGATAGTAGAGGAACTTTTGAATCCATTTTGAAGATTGATATGATCTAGGAGATACTCTCTACAACCTGCAAAACAAACTAGGAGAAAATATTGTAAGCTAGACAAGCTCTTCTTCTGAGAGGGATAGGACACTGTATGCGCTCCTCAACTCTGTAGAACTTGATCAACCTTGCTACTCTGATACCATGTAGAAGATTGCAAGGTGTTCTCCTTGTAGCTCTAATACCATGTAGAAATAATAGCTTCAATGCTATGAATAAAGATGCTAATAAGAAGAATAGAAAATAGATCTTTCTACTAAGAATTCTCACAAGCATACACGGGAAAACTATAGAGAAGAAAATAGACTTAATCACATGAATGAAGAGATGAATATTGGATTTTATCCTTCCATTGATAAATAATAGTGTACATAAATACTACATCCCTCATAGGAATATAGAGTTGTATGGACACAAATCATAAAGCTCAAAAAGGCCAACCTACCAAAATATAGGAAACACCCATAGGTGGCTAAAGCACTTTCCAAATCAGTCAAGGACCTCACGAATTAAAAAAAGAATGAGTGAGTTTTCAAGAGTGATGGAAAAACATGTTAATCCTGGAAAATGGAGAGAAAGTCATGAAGGATGGGTTGTCAACAAAAGAACCCAGTTTCCTACTTAACTAGATTTACCTTATCCACAGAAAAGAAGGATAAAGCAGAATAAAGAAGAATCTATTGTAAATCATTGTTTACTAATTTTGGATTTCCATAAAGTCATCAAGATCATCAACCCAGAATCATAAATAAATAATTCTTGGGGTATAGATGACATCTGTTGACTTTAAGGTGCAAGTGGATGCGAACTAATTAAGCTAGTGGGTAGTTAATTAATCAAATAATGATTAATTATTTATCCTAAGTATTGAGTGGGTTTAATATATTCAAACAAACTGAACTCTTCCTAACTCTCTCCAAAGGGAAAGGATATGCTTACCCAATTCAAAGCAAAAATACCCAGTACTATTATGTTTCTAGGCATATTGGATACTTTTCTCCAACAATTACACTTCGCCAATGCCCTTGAAAGCTTGAGATTACAATAAATGTACGTGTAAGTCATATGAATTTTCGATTTCAATTACTATAAATCTAATACACTCACATAATTCATATAAAAATTAGATTTTTTTCCTTATAATGCATATAACAAATGAATTTTGTCAAAGAAATACCTAGATTTTAGTATGGTCATTTGTTTGATTGGAATTCTAGTTCTTCAAGTACTCTCTTTTACATGGAGAATCACTCAGTGGTTATAGACATAAGATTTAGTAGCAATAATGTATAAAAATTTCAAGGAGAAAGGAATAGAGTATTGATTATTACAAAAAAAATTACTAAGTGTTTTCTAAGGGTGAAGGAGATCATTGCCATGTACGGCCCACTGCAAATGGTGATGCAATGGTTGTGCCCACATTTTTTGGTTACTATCAGGTAGCATCTTTTCAATTCCATCTATCATAGATCGATCCCTAGGAATCCTTATTCATAAGTGAGAATAGCTTCCTCTTGATCAACACACACCAAATACCGTTATGGAGTTCAAATTCACAACATACACAATAATAGTGATGAAAGCATAATACAATAGCTATGGTTGAAAGAAGGTGGTGGAAAGGCATCTAAGGTGAAGTGGTACATTTGTTAGATGAAGGGGTGGATACTTAGGAGTATTAACCAAAATGAAAAGATATGGAAAACATGTTAGAAAGAGGTAGATGTAGTTGGTAGTGTCAGATGCTAATGCAATCTCCAACATAATGATGAAGTATTCAACTATAATTCAATTTTGGAAACTTTATATATGAAAAACTTCAATGCCTATGTTAGAATCTTCAATGCCATTTCAATTCCTATATTAAAATATTCAATGTCAATTTAATGTTTAGAGCATGGACCTAAAATTTTGCCACCACAACTAGAATAAGACTTCAAGTTGAATATACATCATAAAATTTGGATAGCATTTACATATGAAATCTTGAATAAATATAACTTTGATTAAAATGTAAAAATGACACAAACTAATATGTAGTCAAAGCAAGTAATATTGAATTCAACAATATAATAATAAAATAAATACAAATTATGAATGAAAAATATATTTATATATTTATAATTTAAATAATAATAATTAATTAAAAAATATATCTTATATCTATTTTATAAATCATTTCATTTTTTATGTCTCAATATGTAATAATAACATTTTATATAATCAAACCATATATAAATCAAATTTTAAAAATAATGATGGTTTTAACACTAATTATTTGGGCACAATTTTTCATACTATCAAACTTTTATATTCATTTGATATTAATCTTTAATAAATCTTTTCAAATATTATTTGCTTATGCAACTATATATTATAATTAATAATTATGCACATCCTCCATACTAGACATATTTTGGCTTAATACATTTTTTTATAATTTATCTTAATAAAAAGTTCGAACATTAAAATGGTAAATGCATGCTTCAATTCCGAATTTGTGTTTTTAATTTTGTAAAGGCTGTAAAGATTTATAAAGAAGTTCATACAAGAAAGAAAGGTTAGGATGAAAAGCTGAACTAATATGTATTATAATTTATCTTCATAAAAAGTCCAAGCATTGCAGACTAATTAAAATGGCGATGCATGCATCAATTCTGAATTTGTGTTTTGAATTTTGTAAAGGCTATAAATATTTATAAAGAAGTTTATATAAGCAAGAAAGGTGAGGTTAGGATTAAAAAGGTTTAAAGTTTAACGGATGTTGATGTAAGTGTATAATATGAATTATGGTCACCTAGTTTTAAACTCAAACAGTCACTCTTTTCCATTTTGAAATTGTCGTGTGCCCGATTTCGAATTTATCTAGTTGACCCTTCTCTCCATTTTGAAATTTCCAAACCATTCCTATCATATTCAAGAGAACCTCTAAACAACGAAGCTTCATATCATAATTCCTAATTGCTTGGTAAATCTTAATTTTAATTTCAAGGGGAGTGGGTAGCTTGGCCATTTAGTTTTTCCATAGCTAGAACTGATAAACTCAACTTTGTGAAGAGCCACGTGGTAAATTTGGTCATCAATTATATCAAGCAGAGCTATAACTAGCACAACTACAAGTAAAGTGGTTGGCGAACCTTGATAGGTGTAGCCAACCACTTAGTTTTGCGGAGATAGTTGACTATTACACAAAAGATAAACATTAAACTAATTACCAGATCGTTATAGTTATCCATTTATGCTATAACATAAGCATTAAACTAATTAATATAAACATAAAACAAATACTATTTAATAAAAAAATTAAGCCATTATTTTTACCCCTTTCTTTAACCATAAACATAAAACAAAAACTATTTAATAAAAAAAACAAATCCATTATTGTTACTTCTTTTTTTAACCATCGCTTAGCTTAATCTTATTTAAATCTTAATCAAGATGCATTTAAGCATAACAAGATACAATGACCATGAAATGAATTCTTTCTACTTTTTATGGGGTTTTTATCTTTGCTTAATCATTAAGGATTTTTTAATGCTTAATCATTAGGGTTTGGGTGTTTGTTTTCTCACTTTTCAGTGGCGGCTACGTCTATTTCGCCAAGGGTTTGCACCAATCCCTGTGCTTGCTTCCATGTATCTTCGGTGGTTTCTCCTCTTGTGCAAGGGTCTTCGACATCCACTTGCCCCACTGGTGGGTTGGGATCCGGGCAAGTCCTCAGGTCTTCGAACAATGTTTTACCGACTAGGAATCATAGGTTTTAGTATCCCTCGAAACCGCACTCTCATAAGCTCTCTTTCAAATGGGTAAAGAATTCTATATGTGTCTGTGTTTTTGGGCAGGACATGACTGTTGACATGGTCACTGCACTCTCCCAATGTGCCCTTGTCGACCATTTTGAATATCTGAAGTTGCCTCGCTCAATGGTGTTATCTTGGGTCCGTGAACATTGGAAACCCCTCTTTAAATATGTTCCTAAGGTCCTCACTCTGGTCAATGGTTGGACTCCATTTCAATTCCTCACGGCTGAAGATTGCGAGATTGTTGAAAGAAAGTACTAGATACTGGGAGAAAGTTCACTCGTCCTGAAGCATTGGCATGCCAATTTTGATCCCCAGTCAGAGAAACTTCACCCAAGGCACCTGTGGGTGATCCTTCCCGACTTCTCGATACAGTGCTAGAACCTTAAGGATTTCATGGCTATTGCAAATGCGATCGGATCTGTTATGCTCATTGTGGATGATCAAATTTTGGGTTTTGACCGTTCAGCTCCTAGGGTTCTGGTTGATATGGACCTTTCGGATGGCCTCCCGGCTGAACTAGAGGTCTTATGGGATGGAGGCTCATTCATTCAGTGTCTAGACTATTGGAAGGTTGCCTTCTAGTGCCATATTTGTCGGATGATGGGAAATTCTAAGGATCTCTGCCCGTCGAAGGGTGCTCATCGCACTGGCCCGAGGAGAGAAGTGGAATCACAGGATGAGTCTCTCTCACCGCTACTGAGGGACATCGCTTTTCCTCTTCCACTCGACAGAGACTCAGCAAGTACTTTTGTGGGTAAGTTTACACAATCTATTCCTCTATTAATAAAATTTCTTTCTGCAAAAGATATCCTCTCCTCCCTTGTGGTGTCGGTGGTTCTTGATGCTCCTTTCTCTTCGATTGTGAATCCCAAACATTCGAATTTTGACTCCTCTCCGTGTATACCTAGCCCTGGGGTTGGGGATCCCTTCTGACTTTAGGTGTCTCTGAGACTTTTCCCTCTGTTGGAGATCCTTTCCTCCCTCTTGAGGATTCCCCAATAACCACCTCTCCTTCTTTTGGAGATGATCTTCATATTACCCTTTCCCCCTCTCCTCTTCCTGACAGATCCTCGGATGATTTTCCTTCTCCTGATCCGACACTGGTTGTCCTCCGTTTCCCGTCTGTTAGTGGGGAAATTTCGAACAACCCCCCTTTGGCTTCCTTTCCCCCTCTCAGGATTTATAGAGAAGATGAGTCCCTCACTTCTGACATCTTCCCCATTTCCACAATCCGTTCTGCTAATGCCTTTATTCGTAAACCCAAAAAATAAGGCAAGGGTAATATGAAGGGTTTAAAGGACTCGATTTGAGAACCGTCTTTCACTAATACTAAGGTGGTTCCTTTGGACAGTAGAGGACTTCCTTCTGCTACTATTTTTGGCACTAACACCTACTACCGGGATCTTAGAGAAAGCGCAACCCCCACATAGGTGAACCGATGAACCTCGTCAGTTTCAATATCTGTGGGCTAGGAGGAGGCCCTAAACGTGCCACCCTTAAGCGTTTGCTTGATTCTTGTTCTCCGGTCGTGGTTTTCCTTCAAGAGACCATGACCACGGGGGATCGTTCTTATGATTTTTTTCTCCATCTACGACCTAGCTAGAGGGTTTGCATGTGGGATGATTTGGGACATTCTAGGGGTCCCTGGTTTTCTAGAACCCCATGGTGATTGGTCTTCTTGATTTTAACTTAGATGGTGGTATTTTACTCTATGGGAAACTATTGGGCATGCAACAACCTGTTTATCTTCTCAACATTTATGGACCTTTTGAGAATTGGCGGGTATTCTAGGAGTCTATCAAGTCCTGTGGTCTTCTTAACTTAACTAACCTTATTTTGGCAGGGGATTTGAATTTCACCTAGTTCTCTGATGAAGTCTAGGTAGTNTTGGCGGGGATTCTAGGAGTCTATCAAGTCCTGTGGTCTTCTTAACTTAACTAACCTTATTTTGGCAGGGGATTTGAATTTCACCTAGTTCTCTGATGAAGTCTAGGTAGTGAGACGCCCTTGTGACCCATTAGTTGATTTTTTATCATGCTTTTTGAGGATGCCAATCTACAGGATATCTCTCCGGTTATTCTATCGCTTACTTGGTTTAACAAGAGAGATGGTTCTCTTTCTATTTCCAAGCGGTTGGATAGGTTTTTCTTGGGTGACTCTTTATGTGAGTCTCTGGGGAATTTCAGAACCTGGAATTACTTTAGTGGAGTCTTGGATCACCGGGCCATTGATATTCAGATTGAAATTGATAGAGTTTTAATTGTATACCCCTTTAAATTCAATCCCACCTGGATAATAGAGGAGGAGTTCACTATTACGGTCAGGAAAGAATGGTATCTTCTTACGAATGCTACTCCAATGTTCTTAAGTCCTATGAAGTTTACTTTTAAAGCTCAAAAATATTCAACATGTTTTCAAAATATGGGGAAAATCTAAGAAAAGAACATTGGACTCCGATGTTAATCGGCTCGATGGTGATATCATCTCTCGTGACAACCATATGTTACTTGACCTAGGTTCTGAAGTCTTGTTGTGGCCTTGAAAGACTGTCTATCCTCCAGTATCAAACTTCTCATGCACAAGGAGGAGACCCTTCAACAGAAAAGTAGGGCTTCCTAGTTTCTGGCCAGGGATGCGAATACCCAATACATCCACAATTTTGCAAACAAGCGACGAATTACCAACTCTCTGTGGGAGGCGGTTGATAGTGATAAATCCAAGGTTTTTTGTCAGAGATCGATGAAAAGGGTGGCCCGATATTTTTTTGCAGATTTGTACAAGGAACCAAACAATTTCAACATTCATGATCAGCTTGGTATCATTAAACGTGTTCCCACTTATTTTTTGACGGCAGATGGTTTGTCCATAAACTTCCCGGTCTCCCTTAAGAAAGTGGAAACTACTCTCAGGATATTTGCTAAGGACAAGAGCCCTGGGCCAGATGGTTGGACTATCAAGTTATATAATCATTTCTTTGACATGCTTGGCTAGGATTTGGTTAACGTGATTGAGGACATGTGTCTTTTGGGCTCAATTCCTGAGACTCTCAAAAACACCTATCTCACACTCATCCCCAAGGTGGATCAACCCGAATCTTTTAGTGACTACAGACCAATTTCCCTTTGCAATATTCTCCACAAATTGATTACTAAAATCACTGCGGAGAGAC
This sequence comes from Pseudotsuga menziesii, assembly GCA_001517045.1. Classification (NCBI taxonomy): domain Eukaryota; kingdom Viridiplantae; phylum Streptophyta; class Pinopsida; order Pinales; family Pinaceae; genus Pseudotsuga; species Pseudotsuga menziesii. The sequence continues at coordinate 96,634 of LPNX011065021.1, forward strand.
TCAATCCTTACTTTGGGCTTCACATTTCGGCTGAACAATTTGGTTTTTTGTTGGATAGATAGATTCTGGATGTGGTTGGGATTATCCAAGAAGTTCTCCACTCTTTCAAGACAAAACATTCCACAGCCATTAATCTAAATCTTGAATTAGAAAAGGCTTAGGACATGATTAAATGGTCTTTGCTTTGATTAACTCTCCTGCAGATTGGACTCCCCTTTGATATGGTTAGATGGATCATGGCTTGTGTCACTAGTGCGAACTATGTTTTCCTTATCAATGGTTCTCATACTGAGCCCTTTATGGGAACTCGGGGTATCCAGAAAGGATGTGCACTCTCTCCATACTTATTCATGTTAATCATTGAAGCACTGACTCTCTTGATAGCCCATGTGAAAAACACAAAGAGGATCAAAGGCATAAAGGTCATGGGTTTGATTTCTCTCACACATACCTTTTTTGTTGATGATGTCTTACTTTTTGGCGATGGAAGTCTGTTAGAATGGATGCAGTATAAGTCTTTGATAAATTTATTCTATGGGGCATCTGGTATGACCATTAGTGAAATGAAGTTGGCTTTTGGTTCTTTTAATGCCACCCAAGATGTTTTGCACTTGGTTTCCAAACATTTTTCGTTTTCTTGGAATTCTATAGAGGAAGGTCTTACTTACTTGGGATTTCACCTCAATCCAAACAACTACAGGTTTGGTGATTTGTCTTGGTTAATCAGGAAATTCCAGTTAAAGGTAACCGTTGGGTACCAAGATGGCTTTCTCTTAGCGGGCATGTAACTTTGGAAACCTCTATTCTACAATCCATCCCCATTTTTTGGATGCCACTTTTTATTCTCCCTGACAATATTATTCAAGACATTTGAAGAATTTTGTTCCATTTTTTATGGATGGGTGTTATTAACTATAAAAAATTCCGCTTGGCAAGCTGGAGATCTTTGTTGAGACCCAAAGGTTGGGGAGGTTGGGGTATAAAAGATTTAAAACATTTCAATCTCTCTTTATGCACCAAGAGTTTGTGGTGGGCTATGAATAATTCTGGTCTTTGGGGATGCATTATCAAATCTAAATATATGTCTAGAATGCCACTGGACATCTGGCTGTGCAGAGACAACTTCAAGTTGAACAATGTCTCGACAGTTTGGCATAGCTTGCTTTCTACTTTTCCCTTCATCCTACCTGATTTTTGTTGGATTGTTGGTCGAGGTAATTTGATCTATATTGGACTAGACCCGATAGTGGGCATTTCAAATTTCGCTTTATCACATCCTCTCCTGGCGTGGCTGCATGGAAACAATTTGGTTTTACTCAAACATGTCTATACTCAATTGGACTGTCTTGCTCCTAAGTGGTTGTCCTCACTAGACTTAGGTCTCACTAGCACATTGGCTATTGAATGGGGGATATATATACTGACTATTTTTATGCGATTGGTATCTCTCCAAACTCATCGCATGATTGGATTATCTAGGTGGCAAACAGACAGATGGGGGTAGTGAAGGCCGACTTGGCTTACCTGTATTTCCTTAAATTATCTAAGGTTCCTGACTGTCGATGGTGGCATTCTACATTGTGGAAACTAAATATTCTTGGCAGGTAAAATTTTTCTGTTGGTTGGCAATAAATCATAAGATTCTTACATGGGTCTCCCTTCAGCACCAAGGTTTTTTGGGCCCATGGATTTGTATTTTCTGTTTTATGGCATTAGAGTCTGTTGAGCATATCTTTGGGAGGTGCTATTTTTTTAACCAGATTGAACATGTCTTTTGTCATAAGCTCAGGGGAATTTGGCACTGGGACCTCCCCTTCATTGCTGATAACTTAGAATAGTGGATGAAGATGACATACTTCCCTCTTGAGGTCCCTTGCCTGCTGCTATGGGAATTTTGGAGAGCCCGAAATGATTATATTTTCTAGGGTTTGCCGGTATCACAGCATCATATTATCTCCAAGGTCTGTACTTATCCTTTCCTATTAATTACCAGTTCAAATAATTCCATTGTTCGACACATCTACCCTCCTCCCAAATTGCGGGATGAGACTGTTGGATATTTTGATGGAGCAACAAATACTAGTTTCTGCAAGGCCGAGATGGTGATCATAGTGGACAAATTATTTTCCTACAGACTTCTTTTGGATGTTGGTCGTGGCACAAACACCAAATTCGATTTATTGGCTTTATGGGGAATGCTTATCTTTGCAATACAAAAAAAACCTCCTTGACTTACATATAAGAGAAGACTCAAAAGTAATCATTGATTGGGCGATGTGGAAACATAATATCTATTCAGTTGAACTTGAACATTGGCTCTAGAGAGTAAAATATCTTTTTGGTCAATTTAGCTTTTTGACTTTTCAGCATGTGTACAAGGAGTATAACTCCCTAGCAGTCGACCTCTCTAAAAGGGCTATTGGTATGGGAACAGGAATGATATTTTGGGAGGAATACACAGAGGATTCCTTGACAGACTCATGCTCAATAAATATTTGCTAAGTTTATTAGCCATATTTATATGTTTTTTATACTTTATTGCCACAAGTTTTGACAACTTCTGAATGTTTCCAATTAACTTTTTTGTAACGATCTAGCTCCTGCCAACTTTTTCAAATGACTATAATTTTTTTATATTTTTGATAGGATAGACATTATGCTCCCCTTCATACTTTTCTCCAATATGTAACTTCGTGGTGTCGATTTTATGACATAGTTTTATAAAAGTTAAAACTGTCTTTTCCATGTGAAAAAAAAATGAATTATTTCTATACACTTGTTACACTTGAGTTAATCTTGTTGATTTGCGCAAGGAAGTCCAAAATCTCAGATAATATCTAAAGGCTTATTGACATAATGAGGTTTCTAATGTTTTTTTATTTTGTATTCGAAATCGCAAATCAACCACTCATACAACACTTTTGCTTTGATAACCTTCTGATCCAAATATAATGACAATTTTTCATTTCTTTTGCTGGGATCCAAACCAGTCTCATGTGGTGGCCAAAGCAAAAAGAAAGTTACGGAGAAAGCTTTGTTTTAGCCTCATCCTATATTTGAATATTTGTAGGTATCACCCACCACCTAAAACTTGGAGAAGTTGCAGTGTACAAAGGAAAAAACTAAAGCCAATATTCGAGCTCAAGAGCCCGTATTCATTTTCTTGATGTTATAGAGCCTTTTAAACATCATGAAAGCTGACAACCCAATTTTTTGAAGTTATAGAGCCTTTTAAACATCATGAAAGCTCACAACTAATTCAGATAAGAGTTGATGCAGAATTAAACGATATGCCTTTCTATTCGCATGGAAGAAAAATAAATTTTTAGACACTTAATTGAGACAATTACTGCAGCTTTGGACAATTGCTTTAGAAAGTTGAACAAATATTCCATGTGAATTAGAGATATGTTGAAATATGAACATATACATATGTGAAACACATTTATTATAAATATACTTTAAATTTTAGATGGATGGTTATATAACTTGCTTTAAAAATATTGAAGTTGTTGATTCAACTTAATTATTTCATTTAAAATATTAACAAGAAAATGAATGTAACTTTGAACTTGTGATATTGTTTCTTTTTCATATCTTTATAATATCATGTTTTAAAAGCTTCAAGGAAAATCTTGTTGGGTCCTTACCTTATGTGGATGGAGGATGCTTCAACACCATGGCAACAACAGTTAGTAATCTTGAGAGATTTCATTTAACTTAAACATGTAACTTATGTCCTAGTTGTTAGAAACATTATTTGGATAGATAGTTCAAGTCATCTAACTAACCCTCATGGTTTACCATGTTTTCATTCTAAAAATATTCTAAGAAGCTTCTTCATTACTTATCCCTTAAAAAAATGACATCAAATTTGATGAATTTGAAGTACCTACAAAAATTCCAAAATTTCCAATAGCAGAGACTACACTAATGTGACAATGATCCATCTCCCTAGTCAATGGCCTCCCATCCCCAAGTGACTTAAGTGTTAAAGGTTTAGTGCAAAGTATGAATGAATCGACTTCCATTGTTAGTCCTCTTAAGCAGTGGGAAGTTTGAAGGTTCACATAAATTTAAAGAACTTATGGCTTTTAAACTTACTATAAATGAGCTTTATGGAAATCCTTTGGTGGAACATGTGGATCTTGAGATGAATCCCAAATGTAACATCCCATATTTAGATGGTTTATCATAGTATTCACCTTAATCTTATATCAAAAGAAGAGTAGGTGAAATATTTAAATTATTAATGGATATCATATACTATAGAATAAATGAGGATAACGGTTAGGGTTTCTTCAAAATAAGAACCATATCCATTTTCTTGCAATGAGGGGATAAAATACACGGAAGTGAGAAGCCAAGGAAAAAAAGCAGTGTTTGGATGGAGGAAATAAAAAAGGGAGTCGAACCCCATCATTTTGCAGTTTCTGGGATATCTTGTGGAGATAGAAGAACCGCTTATGACAAACGTGGATCCAAGTTATTTTCAATTGGAGGTCTAGTGTATAGCTCGATAAAAACCCTTACCCTATAATCATCTTTGCTTTTTAAATTAAAAATTGAGAGAGTATTGCACTCTACTCACCAGGAATTTGAAAACAACATGAGCGTATATGATGTGCACACTTTAGTTTTATACCTTATGAGGAGAAGTCTATAACTGACCTCTCTTTTTCTCTCTCTGCGGTTGGCCTCTTGGAGGAGGGGCACAACATATATATATATATATATATATATATATATGGATTTTATGCCATTGAATTCAACCTTCATTTGATTCGTAGAAGTTGTTTGATTGTCAATTGGAAAACTACAGGTTTTGCAATGAACGGTTTGTGCAAAGTGACTCTCCTTGAAGGAAACTCTCACCCATGTTGAGGAATGATAGGTTTATGCTTGCTGAATGTTTTTGGAGAGGGTAACTCTTTCTCTCTCAATGACCCTAAATCGTTGGTTTCCAATTGTTTAGTGTGAGGGCCACTCCCTATGGAGAAAATGCAATTTAATTTTCTTTCTTATCGGCTTTGATCTTAGTTGAACAAGAGGAGGGGAGGGAACTCAACATCTTGTTTATGTATTTGCTTCCTGTTACATGTTAACCAACTCAGAGTTCCCAGCCTTCGATGGAAATTGGGCAGGGCATGCTTTCTTATAGTGATTATATGCATAAACAATGTTGACAAGAGAGCTCGACCACCTCTTGGTTAAATGTTAGCTCAACCCTCAAAGTTAGTATGGATATTATTTAATTATGTATATAAACAAATGTGCAACATTGAGGAAGAGAGGTCTAACCCTCGCTCTCTTATGTGTATTATTATTTAAATACATAAATATATGTTTGATGATGAGTTTAGTTTTCAGAACACAAATCGTTATTATGGTGTGTATAAAGAGGCAAGAAGGCCTCTTGGAATTCCTTATTTTGTTATTATAACTGAAGATATGATATGATACCTTGAGCTCTTGCTGGAAGGCCTTACCATAAAGATAAATAGTTTATTTTGGAACTATTCTCTATAAGAGAAACTTTAAGAAAATGAAAAACAAGTTACAACAAAAGTGTTGTAGAATAGTAACCCCTTATGTTGGATAAATTAATAAAAATATTAACAATTTTGGTGGGCATAGCCCCAAGGATGGGGTGAACCACATATCTTGGTGTCACTCTATTACTTTTGTATTTAATGTTTCTCTTTATATTTTCATAAATAGGTTAATGATATGCAATTCCGAGTTACTAAAAGAATACTCATATTCTTTATTTGCATATAACGAATGTTTTCTAGATTATGATGCCTAGCTTTGAATATTAAGACCTTGCATAAAAGAAGTTTCAATTGCTTAAGATATAAGATACTACAAAGAAAAACAAATTATTAGTATTGTGTTATCCTCAATATTTTATACGGGGGAATGTTTTGTAAATCCATGAAATTACTCTCTCGCAACAAACAAACATTTATTGTTGTACCTTATCTACGAGGTTTAATAGTCTATCACTCATTTGGTTTAATATTTTGTTCTAAAGGGAAAATATTATTAGCTCGCAAAGAGACTATTAAGATGGTGATAGGATTAAGATAAGAGTTTTCATTAGAGGAAATTTGGGGTCTAAAATTGGCCTTATAAGAAAATGTGCCAAAAAAAGTTTTTGTGAGTTGGAATTCAAGAACCAATAGAATTTCAATAAAATAAGTCAACCATAATGGTTGAATTGACATATTTGTCATTAAAAAAAACTACTTTTTTTGTTCGTATTTTCGACATATCTCATTGTGTTTTTACTCAAATTTCGATTAGGAGAGCTCGTTGGATGCGGAATTTGATTCCGCATCCAACGAGTACCACGCTGCATACTTTTGATGGACCCCTCTACCCAAAAAATAAGAAGTACCTGAAAAAACGTGATGATGACATCATCATCACATTTTTCAGGTATTTTTTGTTTTTGGGGTAGCGGGGTCCATCAAAAGTATGCAGTGTGGGTACTCGTTGGATGCAGAATCAAATTCCACATCCAACGAGCTCTCCCAATCGAAATTTGAGTAAAAACACAGGGAGATATGTCGAAAATACGAACACAAAAAGTAGTTTTTTTCTTTCTTCCTCCAAAATTAATCAATAATATCTTATTATTTTATTATTTTACTTAGGAGGCCCATTTTAGACCCCAAAATTCCTCTAATGATTATTGTTTCGAATGTTTTGATTATAAAGAAAAAACAAAGGTTTTAAGATATTATTAAGTTTAGAATCTTAATAGTGATTACATGAAGTAGAGTATATGTATTATAATTCAAATATAATTGTTCCAATTTAGTTGCATGTGAATTGGAAGCTATATACATATAAAACAAAAATGGTTTTATAAAGAGATCAAATTGAGGAAGAATTTATAGAGTGGTTGTTTTTAATATGTAAAGTAATTAATGGTACTACCGTTTTTGGTAATTCAAGGATGTTTAAAGGAAATTGTATACCTCATTTCCATGTAATTAGCATGGTGGAAGTTGGGTTTGTGACAAATGGTATTAGAGCAGGTTTACAAAACTCATACCTAATGGACTCGCCTACATATAGGTATGTGTGAATCTTGTGAGGAATTTATTATTTGAAAATGAGACTTTAATTTTACTTATTGGTATGCGTGATATAGCAATGATATTGTTTAAATCATTAAAGTACATGAACCAATTTACTCAAAATCGTGTACTTGAATGCATGAAGCAAGTTTCATAAACTAAAATCACAAACATGTATGCATAAATGAGGGAAGTGTTGTCTGAAATAAACAAGATGATATGTTTGATTTCGTTAGACTGTAAGTCTTTGTAAATTAGAAAAAATAATCATATCATGCTAATAGTAGCTTAATTTGGCATACCTAAGTAGAGACATGTTTGTTCTATTTTACATGCATTAGATTGAGAAAAATGCAAATTTGCGTATAACTTGTCGAGATTATCCTAAAAGAGTTTGGTGCATAGTGAGTATATTATTGATAAAGGATTGGTAGAAATATGGTATTTTAGATGTTTGAAAAGGATTGCATGATATATTTGATCTAGTAAAATATTTAGAAGTTTAGAATGTATTCAAGTTATGACCAATAGGGTACGAGGAATCAACAAGATAGAGTATATTGGCATACTTCCTTATCAACAAGATTAAGTATGATAAATGTACAAGAATTATGCATAAGGATAGATAATATCACATCTTTACTAATGCATATGAGAAGAAACTTTTATATATATGTAATTTTATTGATAAAAGAAAATATGTTGTGAATAATCCTTGCAAAGGTTGTTGGTGTAATGTACAGGTTTACATGGTAACATAATACTTAGCCAAAATAAATAAAAGATATTGGAATTGTTAATGTAAATTCATGTTTATAGAGAGTGAGAAATGAATGTTGTTTGAGGTGTCAGACAGTGAATTGTAGTTATGATTAAGTTACTAAAAAAGTAATATATTATGAAAAGGAATATGTGATTGTATAAAGTTTATGAGCAATTAAATTAGGAACTTGTTAATAGATATTATAGTTTTTTTTATGAGATTATGATGCAACTAACTTTTGGCAAGAAATTAAGAGAAAAAAATGCATGTGTGCATGGTTGTAAGAAGCACCACCACATGGGAATCAGTAAGAAAAGCGAAGAAAAAGGATGAACTTCTCGATCGAAAAGGTTACATCTAGAATTAGTATGATTCCTTGATTAGTATAAAAGGTTAGAAAGATGCTATCAATTGATAAAACAATTGCATTAATGTCAAACCATTGGTTAGATAACTTGACATGCTTAGAAGTTTTGAAATTTTTAGTGAAATATTTGAGTACGGTAACTGTAGTGTTTTTGAGAAATCAATCATGTATATGGCATATATGTGATAAGGATATTGTTCGTAAAATATTTTGAAATGATTTGTACATGCATAGATACTAGATGTGCCAAATTACACAATGGTGATAAAGTGTCATTAAATATGTGAATGTGTAATAATGTTATTTGAATTTTGGAAGAATTAGATAAATATGCTTTAATATTGAGAAGGTAAGCTCTGTAGCATCATGATTTTTTAGTTACCATATTGATATGGTGTTGGTCTGATGAGCTTAGGAACAACAAGAATGACCTGAGTAATAAAAAATGTGGTCTGATGTGGACTTTGTAGGCTCTGGAACATTTAATATGCTCTGTGATGATTATGATACTCCATGTTTCTTTTGAAATGATATTAAATATATCTCATTATGACTAAAAACGTCTTGAGATTACTGCATGCAATGAATTATGGAAAATACAATAAAACCATAATTGAAGAATTCAATATCGATATTTGAAACCTATAATATAAAAGAATGCAACCAAAGATTGATTAGATAAAGAGTTATGAAACTTCTGAGCTAACCATAGGGGACACCCTAGGTCTAAGGCTTTAACTTCTAGGAAAACGTTTCTATACAAAATGGATATTTTTAAGACAAAGTATATAGGATTAACGAATTCATGAAAAAAAAATTGATGATTTAAATGTGATTAAGCAAGAGAAACTGAGTTTGGTGTTTGGTGTTGAGTGTGTTGGCTCTAGAGAACCTAAATTGTTTAGTCTCATTATACATAATTGTGAGATATAATAAGACTTGAAACTAAGACTTAATTTTTGAAATAAAAATATCTAAATATTAAGATGAATGAGCACAAAATATTTTATGAGTAAAGGAAAAAATCTTGAATTTGGAAGAGCTTATGGATTAAGAAGAGATGTTATGGAGCATCCTAGAGAGGCACTAGGCTCTGAGATTTATGATAAGTTAGCACAGAGTTTCGAGTGCGCACCCTTGTGAGGTGTTAGGCTCTGTTGAGCGCTCTATGATATTAAAGTCCCAGGCAAAGAGATACCAATGAGCACCTAGGATGTGTTAGGCTCTTAAGCATGACTTCCAAAGAGAACCTAGGTGAGGTGTTAGGATCTGTAGTGATATCTTTTGTGATGTTAATATTTCAGGCTCAGAGATATGTGGCTTCCAATTTATGGGAGCTTTTAGTCTCTTCGCAAGAGACACACCCGAGAACTATAAAAGCCGATGAAGGGTATCTTCTTTGTATCAAATGAATGAAATATATGTGTGTGTGTGTGTTTGTTGAGGAGGCATACACATGAACTAGTAGTTTCATGAACTCATTTATATATGTATGCCAGAAATTCTAAAAGGAAATTCTATCCAAGAAGTGCCTGCAACCTCAATGCCATATAAGAGGTATGTGTGTGAATGTTATGTTTGGTATTTTATGCATCATGATATGATAAAGTGTTGGATTTAAAGTTATATATGTGGTGAATCTTGTGTGATAGTTGTGACAAAATGATGGTTGCTATATGCATTAGTAATTCTTTTTATTAATAGATATTCCAGAATATGTGAGAAAGTTATGATTATGCACATATGTGTTAATTTAATAGTATTAATATTGTTGTGGCCCAAGTAAAAATGATTAAAGGTACTTGAGAGGAAGTACCACCATACCAAGGGTATGTATGTAAGAGTGGAATATGGAAAAGTTATGTTCCATGCGATACAAATACATAGATGATTCTCCTTTAGATTATAAATTTTATATTATTTTTATAATTGATAAATGTTGTGTAGTTGCAGGGATACTATGTTATTGCCATGAGGTAAAACACTCAAAATAAAGCTAAATCATACATGTTTATTATAAAAAGATAACAAATGAAGGTGCATTAATTATTTTTCCATAGGTTATGGTTTTAATATATATTTCATGTGTCATTGACAAATTATGCAGGTGCATCTTGAGAGCTAGGCTAAGCTCTAAAGGGTTGTTGTATATGAAAGCAACAACAATATGTTGCATAAACAAAATAGCCTTTTCTTGATTTGAAAATTTATATACATGAATATGTTTAATATAGATGTTTGAAATAGATTGAACATGTTCAGAAAATCAAAGATATCAAGGAATGCCAAGAAAAAAAAAGACAAACGAAGCTCAATATTAAATGGGTAAATTTATGTCGAAGACCAATTTTTGAAAGATGTCAACATCGAGGACGATGTACCTTTAAGGGGGGGGATTACTGTAACAACCCATATTTAGACGATTTATCATATAGTATTCACATTAATCTTCTATCAAAAGAGGAGAAGGTGAAATATTTAAATCATTAATCTATATCATATACTAGAGAAGAAATGAGGATAATGGTTAAGGTTTCTTCAAAATAAGAATTGCCTCCATTTTCTTGCAATTAGGGGATAAAATACGCGGAAGTGAGAAGCCAAAGGAAAAAAAAGCAGTGTTTGGCAAGGAAATAAAAAAGGGAGTTAGACCCCATCGTTTTGCAGTTTTTGGGATATCTTGTGGAGATGGAAGAACCAGTTATGCCAAAGGTGAATCCAATATATATTCAATGGGAGGTATGGTGTATAGCTTGGTACAAACCATTACCATGTAAACATTTTTACCTTTTAATTTAAAAATTGAGAGAGTGTTATACTCTACTCACTAGGAATTTGAAAACAACATGAGCATATATGATGTGCACACTTTAGTTTTATACCTTATATGGAGAAGTCTATAACCGACCTCTCTTTTTCTCTCTCTTTTGTTGCCCTCTTGGAGGAGGGTCACACCATATATATATAAACTATAATATGGCTTTTATGCCATTGAATCTAGCCTTCATTTGATTCATAGAAGTTGTTTGATTGTCGATTGCAAAACTACGGGTTTTGCAATGAACGATTTATGTAGAGTGACTCTCCTTGAGGGAAACTCTCACCCGTGTTAAGGAATCATAGGTTTCTACTTGGTGAATGTTTTTGGAGAGGGAAACCCACTCTCTCTCTCTCCGTCAATGACATTAAATCGTTGGTTGCCAATTTTTTAGTGTGAGGGCCACTCCCTATGGAGAAAAGGAAGTTTAATTTCCGTTCTTCTTGACTTTGATCTTAGTTGAACAAGAGGAGGGGAGGGAACTCAACATCTTGTAGAGCGTAGTTTACCCTCATTTATGTATTTGTTGCTTGTTAGATGTTAACCAAGTCAGAGTGTCCAATCTTAGATGGAAATTTGGCAAGGTGTTGTTTCTTATAGTGTTTATATACATAAACAATGTTGACACAAGAGCTCGACCTCTTGGTTAAATGTCAGCTCAACCCTCAAAGTTAGTGTGGATATTATTTAATTATGTATATAAACAAATGTGCAACATTGAGGAACAGGGGTGTTTTCCTCACTATCTTATGTGCATTCTTATTTAAATACATACATATATGCTTGATAATGAGAAATGGTTTTTGGAACAAAAAAAAATTATTATGGTGTGTATAAAGAGGAAAGAAGGCCTCTTGGACTTCCTTGTTTTGTTCCTATAAGTTAAGCTATGATATGATACCTTGAGCTCTTGGTGGAAAGCCTTACCATAAGGCTAAATAGTTTATTTTGGAATTGTTCTTTATAAGAGAAACTTTAAGAAAATGCAAAACAAGTTGCAACAAAAGTGTTGCAGAATTGTAATCCCTTATGTTGGATAAATTAATAAAAAGATTAACAATTTTGGTGGATGTATCCCCAAGTATGGAGTGAACCACGTATCTTGGTGTATATGTATTAGTTTTGTATTTAATGTTTATGTTTATATTTTCATAAATTAGTCCAAGTTAATGCTCTGCGATTATGGGTTGCTAAAAGAATACACATATTCTTTATTTGCATATAATGAATGTTTTATAGATCATGTTGCCTAAATATAAATATTAAGACCTTGCATAAAATAAATATTCAATTGCTTAAGATATAAGAGATTCCAAAGAAAAAACAAAGTATTAGTATTGTGTTATCCTCAATATTTTATATGGGTGAATGTTTTGTAAATCCGTGAAATTACTTTCTCGCAACAAGTAAACATGTATTGTTGTACCTTACCTAAGAGGTTTAATAGTATTACATTCGTTTGATTTAATATTTTGCTCTAAAGGAACAATATTATTAGCTCGTGAAGAGAATATTAAAATGGTGATAGGATTAAGATAAGAGTTATATTATTGTTTCAATTGTTTTGATGAGAAAGTAAGAACAAAGATTTTAATATATTATTAAGATTAAAATCTTAATAGTGATTAGATGAAGTAGAGTATATGTATTATAATTCAGAGATAATTGTTCCAATTTAGTTGTATGTGAATTGGAAGCTATATAAATATAAAATAAAAATAGTTTAATAAAGTGATCAGTTTGAAAAAGAATTTATAGATTGGTTGTTTTTAATATGTAAAGTAATTAATGGTACTAATGTTTTTGGTGATTCCAATATGTTTAAAGGAAATTGTATACCCGATTTCAACGTAATTGACATGGTGGAAGTTGGGTTTGTTACACCAAAGGTGAAGATAATTTAGTTCAAGAATATATTGGAGAAGAATAGGTAATAGAAGATGAGAACTTGGACAATGAAGAGAATAAAGGAGAGTTTGAGGTTGAGTGCTAGAAATGGATTCTATTAATAATATATTAACCATTATCAAAGGTTGGAACATGTGGGAGAATTACACGGGTTATATATTTCTAAGGACTCCTTGAGGCATAGGGTGGAAAAAATTGGACAATTATGGTGAGTTATGTTCTAGTTTCCAAATAATTCCAACAGATTGGAATTCCTCATTTTTAGGGAGGAGAAGAAAAAAGACTCCATCAATGTATGACACTAGTTTTAGATCAATTCTCACTTGATCCTAAAAAATGAGGA
>LPNX011065021.1:123251-136756 GCA_001517045.1 Pseudotsuga menziesii
TTTGTTTGAATATGGGCTAAGTCTGTTTTTTTAAGCCCTCGACCGAGGTATTTAAATACCTCAGTCGAGGGTTTGTAAAGCCCTTGACCGAGGGTTTGTTAAACCCTTGGTCGAGGTATTCAAATACCTCGGTCGAGGTTTCGTTAAGACGGCCGCAGGCGGTGCCGTCGCTATAGAGACGGTCAGGTGTGGATACAGCAACATCCAAGAGTCCAGGCGTGGATACAGCAACGACTAAGAGTCCACGCGTGGATACAGCGACGGCTAGGCGTGGATACAGCGACGCCTCTTATAATTATTTTGAGACAGGCACCTCGGTCGAGGTATTTATTAACCCTCGGTTGAGGTTTTAATACCTCAACCGAGGGTTAATAAATACCTCGACTGAGGGCTGAACAAAACCTCGGTCGAGGGCTTGATAAAACCTCGGTCGAGGTGCGTTTTTTTGTTTTTGCCAAAATCCGCTTGCCAAAAAGTGTTACCCAGGTCCGCGGATTCACCCCATCATCACCATCATCATCATCATCATCATCACCATCATTGTTCATCATCAATATCATCATCATCATCATCATCATCATCCTCATCCTCGTCATCATAATCATAGTCATCATCCTCATCATCATCATCATCATTGCCATCATCTTTATCATCATCATCACCATCATTGGTCATGATCATCGTCATCGTCATTTTCATCATCATCATTATCATCATCATCATCATAGTCAGCATCCTCATCATCATCATTATCATCAGCCTCCTCCTCCTCATCATCATTGTTCATCATCATCGTCATGGTCATCATCATCATTCCATTTAAATTGCTTGAAAATAAAATCAAAGCAAATTTTCAACTAAACCTATCATCACCATCACCATCATCATCATTGTTCCTCATCATCATCATCATCATCATCATCCTCATCATCATCCTCATCATCATCATCGTCATCATCATCATCAGCATCATCGTCATCCTCATCCTCATCATCATCATCATCATTGTCATCATCCTTATCCTCATCCTCATCCTCATCATCATTGTCATCATCCTCATCCTCATCATCACCATCATTGTTCATTATCATTGTCATCGTTGTCATCATCGTCATCATCCTCATATTCATCATCCTCATCATAGTCATCATCCTCCTCCTCCTCCTCGTCATCATCCTCATCCTCATCCTCATCCTCATCATCATCATCCTCATCATTATCATCATCATTATCATCATCCTCATTATCATCACCATCATAGTCATCATCAACCTCATCATCATAATCATTGTCATCACAGTCATGATCATTATCATCATCATCATCGTCATCATCATCGTCGTCATCATCGTCGTCGTCATCATCATCATCATCATCATCATCATCATCATCATCATCATCATTGTTCATCATCATCGTCATGGTCATCGTCATCATCATGATCATCATCATCATGGTCATCATCAACATCATCATCCTCATAATCGTAATGATCATCATCATCATAATAATCATCGTCATCATAGTCATAGTCATCGTGATGATGATGATGATGTTGTTGGCGGCGATGATGATGATGATGAACAATGATGGTGATGATTATGATCATCATAATCATCATCATCTTCTTCATCATCATCCTCATCATCATAGTCATCATCCTCATCATCATCATGGTCATCCTCCTCCTCCTCCTCATCATCATTCCATTGCAAATGCTTGAAAATAAAATAAAAACAAAGTTTTAACTTAGCAGATGCATGTACGCATGTTCAAAACAAAGATTTAACTTAACATATGCGTGCACACGTGTTCAAAACAAAGTTTTAACTTAACAAATGTGTGCATGTGTGTTTAACACACACACACTTAAAAGCATGAGCGCACTTCTAGTGCGTGCGCGTTACGTTTTAAACTACGTGCACGCATGATTTAAATTTAGAATTTTGGCATGCACCTTTTTTCCAACCTACGTGGTGGATAACTTGGTTGCTTTGGTTTTAGGTTCAGGTTGCCAAACCAAGTGGTTTGGACTGTCTTATGACATAAAACATGTTTTGTACCACTTCTCCTATTTCGTGCATGATTTTGCATATGCCACGATTGTCCACTGCTAATGAAAATTCACACACTTGTGTAACTTTGTCTATAGATTTTGAATATGTAATTTTTATTTAAATCTATTTTTTTTCTATTTTTTATTTAATTTTAAATGGATTAACGTCAATCTAACACAAAAGGTAGGCTATTTGATTTGGCAATAACTTTTGATTGGCTCGCCTATTAAGAAAACGGAAAAGAACTTGCACAAGAAGACAAAAAGACCTACATACTAAAAAAAATTATCATTCATTGACAATGCTAAGACCAAGATGTCGTGGACCAATGCTCGACCCTTTCATTTTAGGGTCTCAATGACTTCCTTAATTTAAAACAAAACATATAACATAAATAAACATGGAAAAATAACGATGCATTAGACAAACCTGTTATATACAACTCTACATAATGTTTTTCACAAAATTCCACCATTTGCATACCAAACAAGTGGACCAATGCAAACATATTCATTATTTTTTGGAAAAAAATAACATACCAACCTTAGAAGAACCTCATTTTTTGGGATTTATACTTAGTTTTGCATAAATAAAAGTTATATATTCCAGAAGGTAATTTGATTGTCCACATTTCATATTCATACGCCATATTCCAAAAAGTTGTGTAGGTACCTCTAATATTGATTTTTGACATTTAGATTTATGTTTTTCCAGAAGTCCATTGCAACGAACACGTCATAAGTGACCAGCATTAGCTTGCACCAGCCTTTTAACCTTATGAAACTTTCCTAGATTTGTTTAGCTTTCAAATGAGTTAGCAAGTCATGAAGAATTGTAGTGTTACAAGTACATATATGCATATACTAAGAGATTTTAATACTCCATTTCCTTAGCACTACAAAATTTACATTTTTATTTGTTGTCATGATGTTCTAATGTTTTGTCTAATATCTATTTTTCACTATAAAAATTGAAAATTTCTAATTTTATTGTAACATTATTTATTTTATTTTATAAACTAAATATAGTAAAAAAAACTTTTGATTTTTAAATTAATAGAGTTTTTATACATATTCATAAACTAACAATCATAACAACAAAATTAATCTAAATTTTTGTACCACTTCTTAAACATAATTAAATTTGTTAATGACCAAGAATTTAATAAAAGAACTGCAACTTAGGATTTCCATTTTAAAGAATAAATATTTTCTAACCCACTTTTTAAACTAAGTTCCATAGACACTTGAAGCAATTAACAAATATTTAATATATTACATCTTGGTATCTTTAATTTTAATAAATAAATACAGTTTCAATACATAATTATAATGTTGCATTTTAGCGTCATTAATTTTATGGAGAAATATAGATAAGTCATAGGTATGATATTTATGATAATCTATATAATATTACATCTTGGTATTTTTAATTTTAATAAATAAATATAATGTTACATTTTGACATCATTAATTTTGTTTAAATTTTTTTATAACATAAATATTTGCAAAAATGATTTACAATGTAGAGAATTTGATTTTCATCAAAACTTATGTACATACTATATACATAAATAAATGTTAAATCATATATATATAACAATTTATGATTCCAAAGACAAACGAGGTTGGGGATCCAGATCTGAAAATTATTCAGCTGCTGCTGGCTACGCTGCCATCTTAGAAACGCCTTGGGTCCCTCCTAACCTAGCACCGTGGAAAGCTTTATGGAATTTCCCGTCCATTCCCAAAATTGACATTTTTATTTGGACTCTTCTCCGCAATAGTGTTATGACCAGCGATAACCTCAAGAGGAAAGGCTGGGAAGGGCCTTCACGTTGCTCCCTATGCAATCATGCTGAAGAAACGGTTGAGCACCTCTTTATCAGCTGCGATTTTACGAAAGAGGTATGGAGGATTATGATTGGATCTACTGTTGAAAGGCTGCCAAACTCGGTAATGGAGATCATAAGTAACTGGACTTCTCTCTCCCCTTTTAATCTGAGCAAGCAAAACCTCCTCAAGCTAGCGTGGATATGGACTCCAAAATTCCTGTGCTGGAAAATCGGTTGGAGAGGAATAACAGAATTTTCAAAGAGGAAAGTAGACTTCCTCCTCAAGTTGCAGTTAAATCCTGGACTATGATGGCAGAAGCGCTGAGTACTAAGTCTTCCATCAAAAACTCGGCCAACCTCTCTCCTGAAGAAGACCGCTGGCTCAAGGAGCTTAATTTGAACCAGCAAACCATGGAAGCATTCAACCCTCCTCAAAAGTTAAACTGGGAAATCAGGTTGGATGAGTAGGAATTTATCAAGTGGAGATCAGCCCTTGATGAATGGTGCCTGTTCTTTGACGGGGCCTCGAAAGGAAATCTGGGTCAAGCCGGAGGAGGCGGCATTATCATTGATCCTTCTGGCAAGTTGCATCTATCCTATGCATGGGGTCTAGGTTACACCTCAAACAATCAAGCTGAGTTCCTGGCGCTGTGGCAAGGTCTTCAACAAGCAAGAAAGTTGAACATCCAGAAGATTACTATTTTTGGCGAATCCAGGCTAATCATTAAGGCGGTACACACTAGGAAAGGGCCAACGAACATCAACCTTGGTCAAACGTATAGGAAATTCCTTCTCCTTCTGGCGCACTTCAGCACCTACAAAGTTTACCACGTGCTAAGGAATCTCAATAATCTTGCAGATGCTGAGGCTAATCGGGGCACTTCATTGAGCAAGAGCCAGCTAATGGTCAATGCAGAAATTTCAAGTCATTCGATTCCCTAACACTATTGCAGCTCTAGTCAACAACTTTTTAGCTAATGCAGATTCCAGGAAGATTCGATCCAGCCATATATCAGCTAGGTGTGTTTTGGAGATGAAGCTCAAGAAAGTAGCTTTGAATATGCATTGTAATGGTCCTAGCAGCCTCTTTGCCAGTCTATAATAAAAAATTTAACCGTTTTTTGTAAAAAAAAAAAAAACAATTTATGATACAAACTCAAATACAAATCGAAACACTTATACTTTATAAATTAAGTCCATCATCTCATGTGCATTAAACTGAATATAACCCAAACATCATTAACCTTACTATAAAAGCATAATAACAAGGTAATTTTGTAAAAACACTTAAGTTTCGTACATAAAGAAAGGCTAGCTTCATACATGGAATGAGTGAATAAAACAGATCAAGTAATTTGTTTTCGTAGATAGCTTTATACCTGGAATGAGTGAATAAAAAAGATCAAGTAATTTATTTTCTTTGCTATGTTAAAGTCTCTTCTCCAACATGGCAAAGGAAAAAAAAAATTAATACCTTAAGACAAAAAATTTAATTATGGATAAAAAATTTATAATAATAAAATGATAACAAAATCTTATATAAGTAAAAAATTCTATAATAATAAAATGATAACAAAAGATTATACAAGTAAGCATCATACAACTAAAAACATCCAACAAGCCGTGAATTACTTTGAAATTTTCTAATCCAGAAGCTTTCAAAATAACAATTCAGTATACCACCTTCTAAGATCATATATATATATGTGGGAAAAAAAAGAAGCATATGATCTAGCATTTTATTGATTAAAAAAAGTGAATGAGAAGATTTTATATAACCTTTATTATTTAATATTTGGTGTTGACAATAGGAGTGATGTTCATCAAATTGTTATATACTTTCAAGAAAATATATGAAATTTTTAGCTTTAAAAAAACTAAAAAAAATTGCATTTAAGTCTTACATTTATGTTTTTATCATTTATGTGCTCTTTATACTAAACAATAAAAGGCCAAAGTAATTTTAAAATATTATATTAAATAATAAAAACTATAATAGTTTTAAAAAATTTAGAAATATTAATACACGTGTTTCACTAAACCTAGACATACAACCAGCTTTCATACAATTAGCTTTCAGTGTAGCAATACTACTTTATCCTTAATAGAAAAAAAATAAAAAATAAACATCAAAATGGAAAACATTACTTATCTCCTAAAAACTTCTTCCAAGACAAATCTACTTTTTCTCATCCTTTTTTGCCTCTACCAACTTTTCCAAACAAACTCCAACCAACCACTTGTTCATGCTTTCTTCAGGCATTCACAGATTTGATTGCTGGGTAATTTTAAAATAACCTTTAGTGGATTCGATATTCGATAGCTACACTTGTGATTTGTTTGGAATAAAAGAACATAGTCTTCACAATATGGAAAAGCATTAACAATGATGATAAAATAAAGAAAACCATTCATGCAAATAATACAAATGTGAGTGGGAACCATTCAATCATGGTGGTTGGAAAAACATAATAAAATGACAAGGCAAAGCACATAATACATATTTGAACAAATTTTATTTTTATTAAAGGGAGGTGTGTTCCTGCAAACAATTGAACGGTGAACCCTAAACTTTAAAACAACAATTCAGCTAAACTTCAAAACAACCATATTTCACATGCAAATGACACCGAATTGCTTCAATAACCTCTATTTCTGAATTCTGTGCAGCATAGAGTGGAGAGTAAACAAATTTGCAATGGAAACAATTCAACAAAATGAAAAAATAAAAATATCTGTCATTGAAATGCTAGTCATGCTTGAGAATAATATACTAACATGTTATATCCCACATTTACAAGTGAAATAAACATGCAACCTTTATTTTAACACATTAAAATTTAAATGACATCCAGGTGGGTGAAAATTGAAACGCCCCATGCTTGAAATTTGAAACGCCTAAGAGGTGAAAACTGAAGAAGCAAGCCAAAGACCAGATTATATAGCTTAATCTAATTTAATTTATACATGGTCGCAGTTTTTAGTATCCACCATGTCACCTGCCATTGTGGTCTCTCCTAGCATTCATGTTTAATTTCCATAAGTCATTTATAACCACTTAATTTATCAAAGTTTGGTTTGAACTACCATCACCTGGCATTCATGTTTAATTCCCATAAGTCATTTATAACCACGTAATTTATCGAAGTTTGGTTTGATAGCTCAAATGAAAATCTGCATGGAAAGCAATGAAGATAAATACATTACAACTTAACAAACTGTTATAGATAATGCCTAATTATGTGGGATTGGTTTAGATTTTATAGGAGACAGTTGAGATAATTTCTCAACCTAAAACTCCAAGTTTGTAATCAGTTGGATCTAACTCCAACTATATGTACCTGTTGTATCTCCGTTTAATATCATGCAATACATTCAATGTTTGTGTATTCTCTGTGTGCTTAATTCTTTCCATTTCACAATTTCGTATTAGTGTGCAGGAGGAGCCATAGAGAATCCAGAGTGTTGTCATCGTGGAAATCTTGTAGCTATGATCTGTACACCGAGAAGAATTGAGAGGCTGTGTAATCTTGGAGTTGTGTGGGTGAAAGAAGATGCCACTGTGTTGTTTATTAAGCTGCATTGAATGATAGGAGAAATGTCATCTCCTACTGTGTTAAAGACTGAAGAAATTGGTTGCTGCTATCTTTTTCTGAAGGAAGGATCATTGCAGAGAGGATCCGTTAAGAAGTTGCAGTAACTGTAGAGGAAGGGGAATTTACAACTACAGCAAAGGGAAGCCGTAGTAACTCAAAAACACTGCCAAAGGAGGAAATGTTGTTCATTTTGCATTTTCGTAAAGGAGGAGCGTTGTCAAACTGTAAGGCAAGTTATTTTGTGAGGTAATATGGATTATTTACCTATAGAGAAGTTTAATGGTAAAAATTTCCATACCTAGAAAGTTAAAGTTCAATGCATTTGATGAATAGACGTTTGTGGAGCATAGTAAAAGGCACTGAACTAGCTCCTATTGATCCCAAAATTCTTGTTGAATGGGAAAAGAAGGAAGAAAAGGCTAAATCTATTATTGGTTTGGCTCTATCATATACTCAATTGCATTTGATTGATTTAGCAAAAACATCTAAAGAAATTTGGGAGCAATTAAGCAAATTATTTGGGGGAAAGACAATGAATGCAAAGTTCTCTTTAAAGCTACAACTTTTTAGTCTCAAAATGCATGATGAGACAAGTCTCTTTACTCACATAAATGAGTTCATGTATCTCTTTAGGAAATTAGCTGAAACTGGTGCTAAGGTCCAACCAGATGATGGTAAATCAATTCTATTGAAAAGCCTATCTTCAAGTATAGCAATGATGTATTCACATTAGGTCAGTTATCATCACAATCATTGGAAGAAATGGTAGCATCATTGTTAGCTGAAGAAAAAAGGGCATATTCTGAAAACTCGGATGTAGGGGGTCAACATGAAATTGCGTTATACTCAAAAGGTAAGATGAGAAAAACCAATGGTTCAATAGAATGTTTCTAGTGTCACATGGATGGACATATAGCCTAGAACTGTAGAGCTCATGCTAGGGATCTTCTGAATGTCAAAGAAACTGCAAACATTGCCAATATGGATGAATTATCGGAATCAGAAAGTGATGAAGAACCATGAGTGTCATGTCTCATATTGTTCTAAAATTAGAGTTGGTATGTTTTTATGTATGTGTGGTGTGTTTAAAGTTTTCTGTATGTAAGTGTTTATGTAAAATAGAAACTCTTGTATCTTGATATAAGCTGGAATCCCTAGTTTCAATAACAACCGTTCTTATGATGCAAGTCACCTTGTATAAGTGATTTTTGAAGACATTTTGTACCTAGACTGCCTTTCTACAAACTAACAAATAGTAGAAAGTGAAATATCTGATAGATGGAGGTATGTCCATAGGATGATTCATTACTTGACAGCTTTTTCTCATGGAATCCCTGATCAGCCGATTTTGTCAATATTGTCTATTGTGCAAGTGCAAGAATGATGGTATGAAGCGTTTATGCTTTAAATGACTTGAATGGTAAGCTCGAAGAAGAGGAAGAGAAAGAGTGCAGTCGAGAGGCATCAAAGTGGGTGTAGGAGCTGATGAAGGGCAGACAGAAAAAAGTTAAAGTGTTGTAACCTCCTTTTCTGTTATATAATTTGTGAAGTTTTGTAATGTAGACATTAATAGGGATTTTTAGAGATAATGCCTAATTATGTGGGATTGGTTTAGATTTTATAGGAGACAGTTGAGATATTTTCTCAACCTAAAACTCCACGTTTGTAATCAGTTGGATGTAACTCCAACTATATGTAGCTGTTGTATATCCATTTAATATTGTGCAACACATTCAATGTTTGTGTATTCTCCATGTGCTTAATTCTTTCCCAATCACACCTTTGGTCCTATCCTTGGAATGAATCATCCTGAAAATATGAGCCTATTTGTTAACCAATTTCGACCATGTCCATTACAAAAGGATTTTAGTTCCATAAAGAGACAACCTCTATGCCTTAGATGTGAGATTCCTAAAGGGAATGATTTGGATGTTTGTCCCCAAAGTCCTAGCCTAACTAAAATATTATTTTGGCCCTCACGTGAGGGATTTTAGGATTTTAGTGTACTAAAATCATAGGTTAATTTTTAGGCTCCACTTGGGGTCATGAACAAAGTGATGTTCAAATTAAGTTGTGAAAGTGTGTGCACAAGTGGTTTGTACAACATGACATGCAATTCCAAGAAATGTAAATGATCGAAAGCAAAGAGTGAAAATAAAGACAGATTATAATCAATATTAAACAATATGTGTGTGTGTGTGTGTTTGTGTGTGTTATTTCTTGAAACAAAATCTATTTATTTCTTCAATAATCAATGGACCGCTTCTAAACTCTCAAGAAAACAACACTTCCAAGTAGAGGTCTAGTAATGACCTAGAGCAATCCAACAAATACCAACAATCAATACTAAGATATCTAAAAGGAATTATTTTTATTTCTAGTAAACGATAAAAATGCTAGATAATTTCAAGAAAACTTGCAAAGAAGATAAAATAAGGCTCCAAACCAACAACACAAGTAATGATAAGCAAATTTAAGAAATCAACTAAGGATTAATTCATTTTTTTTCTACAACATAAAAATAGCCTAAAAAAACAACTCGGTGAACCATAAAAGAAGTAAATACACAATATTTTATATATCTATGTTTTCCAAGTCAAAGCACTAATCAACTAATACAACAAAAATAAGGCCATGAATAGAAAACCAAATCCAAATGATAGCCCCCCCTCAAAAAAAACTCGTTCGTGGAAAAAATTCATATTTTTCCTTGCGGTTTTGGTTATCAAAAAAAACCATGAATAAGAATTGTTCTTTTACTGGTGGAAGAAAGCGTGACCTACAACTAAAACTCTAAAAAAAGAAAAAATGAAAATTGTAGCCACGACAAAAAACAAAAGGTTTTCACCAAGGTTTCCTATCAACAAATATATAACAACATCCAAGAAGAACATGGCAATAAAATAACCTAATCACATATGGATGAGACTAGAAAAATGGTTTCAACAAAATCAAGGATGAATAAAAGGAGTCATCCCAAGCGAAATCACCAAATGTGTTGTGTGTAATTTCACACCTACATGCACCAAATGCACGTGCTTGAGGGTTGTGCAATCTCAAGTAGTAGATCAAAATAATGGAGAGAAAAACAAACTAAACAAATTGATTCCTTAAACATGCATGGATATCATATAGGAAAACTAACCAAAAACAATGAATGCAACACATGTAAAGAATGTTTCATTTTGATACACAAATAATAGGAGGGTACAATATCACCTCTGTACTAGTTCTAGATTGTAGGGGATCTCTATAAATAATCCAACGGGGGTTTTTTTTGTGGGGAGGTTAGGCCTTGGAAGACCAAATTAACGGTTTTTATTGGCAATAATGACTAGGGAATATCCACTTTCAGCCATTAATTTTGGATTATATCACACTTTTCAAAGGAAAAAGTGGGACCCAATTGCAATTTTTAAGGGAAAAAATATGACTTGTTTGACATTGTCAATGTTTTAATTTTCTTTCATTTTTTTGTCACATTCCTAAGGTCCTATGAATATGGATGAGATGGAAATGGGGCTAATGTTTTCAATGATGATGTATTATGGTGATGAAACTCATGACAAGATGGGTGAGAAAAAATAGGTTGTTAACAAAATTGCTTTGCAAAAACCACTACTAGAAGGTGTTTTCCTTGTAATGTGAAGAATGATGTAAGAATTTGATGGATGAAATCACATAGAAACTTCAAAAAGAGAAGGACAACAAGATTCAAGAAAGCCACCGAAAAACAAGTGAAGAGCTTAAACTATAGCATGAAAATGTCAAATTTAAATATGATGGAATTATCTCAAAAGAAGTTTGTATTAAAGAACAAGTACAAAGGATAGAGGATGCCATTGTCTCAAGAAGTAATATCGATGACATGGGTGTGTAGGATGAAAGAAAACCATAACATGTCAAACCATATTGACACCCTAATTTCCAATAAAGTTAAACAACGAAAGAAAGAAGATCAACACCAAAAGTACTAAGGAAGTAGATGGAATAATCAACCATACTCATGGAACAAGGAATCATAAAACCATTTCTTGACAGGATATTATCAAAGACCAAAAACTACAAATTAGAGAACACATAATGGCATAACATGAAGTCAAAGGGAATAAAATTATGCAACAACCAAATATCAAGAATTAAGACAAAAAAATGAATTTAAATGGATGGATCATCATCAATGGTAGCAAGAGAGTAGGAATTTAAGCAAATATAATGATATTACTTGGTTCCATTTCATGTAAAAACCTTAAATACAAAGCTCTAAGGTTAATCTTTTTGAAAGAGGGTACTAGGATATGACCCAAGGGGAGGAATATATTGGAAGTAAATGTAAATGATATGAAAGGAGGAATACGTGGGAGTAAAGTATATGTAATAGGATTGGCCTAATAAAGGATAAACATGTACGATGAGTTGGAATATGTATATATAAAAGGGATGTAATTATTATGAAGGGAAAATTGTGATTTGGATTTATGAATGTATTGAACTATTTGCAATAGGTTCCCTTATTCGTAATGAGTTATTGTGTAACTCACCTCTCTTATATATACTTAGGAGTTGTGCTTCATGTTTACATTTCTTGTACATGGTGTTAATTCCAGTTATTATGATATCTTAAGTGTTTGGTATTTGGTACATAAAAAATGGTTTCAACCTAAAGCATGTTTTTAGCATTATTATTATAACACATAAGTTGTTTTCCATTATTTTTCTCCAATAATCATTTTTGTATATCACTTGGTGGTATAAAAGTTTAGAATCAAGAGTTATTTTGAACTCAATTTGTTATAGATATCTTATGAACGGAAGTATACCTAATTTTAAAAATATGATCAACATTATACAATAATAAGAATCCATAAATGTCATCATAGGAATCATGAACTTAGAAATTGCTAACTTGCTAAGGATTGTCTCAAATCTTCATACTTCAACTATAAGGGAAGTATATATGAGGAAACCCATGGAATTGCAATGGGATCCCAATTATCTTGCATGGTAGAAAACATTTACAAGGAAGAATTTGAAATCAGAGCCATTAACTCCTTTCCTCTCACACTAGAATACTGGACAAGGTATATAGATGATATTTCCATAATAATTCTAGACACTTGTTAGCAACCTCTCAAAGCACATCAAATTCACCATTGAAGTAGAGAAGGATAGCCAAGTACCCTCCCTAGATGTTTTTCTCACTATTAAAAAGGATGGGAAATTTGGGTATCAAGTCTACAAGAAGGAAACCCTCATTGATATATAACTACATGCTAACTCTCACCATCATCCAACTTAGAAAGTAGGTGTTATTAAAACTCTCACCGTTGAAGCTAAATTATTTTTGACCCAAAATATCTAAACTAAGAATGGCTACCATATCATACACATCAACACAAAAATCAATCAAGTGCATAATGGAAGACACATCCAACATAAAATGGATGTCTTGAGGATCTAACTACCATACATTAAGGGAACCAATGATATGATTGCAAAAGTAATAAAGAATCATAACATTATGATAACTTTCACACCTATAAACACCATAAAATATTTGGTTAACTTGGAAAAAGACTTTATGGATCCAAGGGAACAAAATGGGATAGACTCAATACCGTATTCTTGTAGCTTAGTTTAGATTGGGGAAATATGCAGGTCATTATAGCTCCAATTAGAAGAGCATGCTATTGATATCTCAAAAGGCAGAGTATCTCAATTGACCGAACACTCACATATCACTTCCCATAAAAATTGTGTAGAAAACACAAAATTAATCAAATGAAAGATAACAACTTATTTAAAATTAAATGAATATGAAATGTTGAGTTATTTAAACGGTAAAAAATTATTCTATATTTTACACCATTTACAACCTACAATGGACTCTTTACACTCATTGTACAATTACTTTTACCCTATCTCTTTATCATTATTTACCATATTTTTAGTAGGTATTATTCACATATAGAAGAGCTAGCAATTTTGATACTAATTAATTATATATAAACATGTGCT
>LPNX011065021.1:137459-215012 GCA_001517045.1 Pseudotsuga menziesii
TCGATATAAACTAACTATAAGATTTACATTTAGTTGACAAAGAAAAAGTAAAAAATTAGAATTTTAAATATCATCTCTATTATCAAGAATCTATAATTCGTCATTATAGTTTTATGAAAAAAAACATTAAATCATAATTTACTCCAAATATAATTGATAAATATAATAATATAAATTTATTTTAATTTAAAATAATATAAATCTCTTTTATATTAAAATGACATACACCATTCAATACATTTATATTAAAATGACATACACCATACAATACATCGACAAACATTTTACATCTCCATTAAATTAAATTACATACCTATCCTTAATCTTTTGTCTACAATATATCTCATTCGCTAAGATAATTTAAATAAAAAAGATCTTATATATAAATGTTCAGTGCATACAACCTTAAAAATGTGATGTTAAACAGATTCAAACTTATATTTTTTATAACTTTAAAACAAATCACGCCTTAAAAAAAAACTTTAATACAACCTTAAAAATGTGATGTTAAAAGATACAAACTTATATTTTTTATAACTTTAAAACAATGGCTTTAAAACAAATTAAATTTTATAAAAATATAAATAATGTTTTAATAAATTTTTAAAATTAAAGGTTGGGAAATAAAATTTGAAAGTAATAAGAAAACATAACAACGTTTAATGAAAAACTTTCAAAAATGCTATTCAAATATTGCAATATTGTAATATTCATGTTTACTAATAATTTAGAATTAAAAAGAAGGTATTTTTTTTTTAAATATAAAGAAAAAATAAGTGAGTCTATAAAGTAAGTCTAATTATGTTGATAGGTGTTATATTGTTGTTATTTTCTTCGAATTTTACTTTGGATGGAGTCGATTGTTTGAATCCATCTTGGGAGATTCTTTACCATGTTTTGTTAAGGTTAAGCAGTCGTGGTTAACAACTTATGACCACACACTTCGTACGTTAACAATTGATGTCTATACGTCATCAGATGTTATCAACTCATGTCCGCACAATCGTCTGATGTTAACAACTCATGTCCATGTGTGTCGTTCCAATTAAAATTGTCTCTTTTTTTCCATTAAACTTGAGGATGCGTGATCCCAAGGTAATCCTCGATCAAAGTTCACTTCTCATAAGTTAAGCAATTGTGCTGATAATAAGTTGTATTCTAAAACTTTGGTGATTTTCTTTCAAATTTGAAAAAAAAAATTAGAATTTTCAAAAAATATGGCAAACTTCTAGATTTTAGGTGTTCCAAGGATAGTTGAGTATGTTGAATTCATTTCTACCTTTAAAAAACCAATTAGAACATTGCTTAGATCATATTTTATAAACACAATTTTGTTGGTTTCGAAGGAAGAACTTACCACGTTACAATTTTTTTTTGAAAATTTAAACAAATTTTAATATAATGATAATGATATAAATGTAAAAATAATCTAAGACTTCAATAGTGCCAATTAGGGAAACCTATAAATTATGGAACAACTTGAGTCTCAAATAAAAATAATAAAGTATTATATATTGTAAATAGTGATGCCAAGTAAAAAATGCAAAAATATTTCATTGTATTCATTTTCATTTTCATATTTATTTTATAATATAATTTAAATTTAATAAACAAATACAGTATAATATAAATTTATATAAACAATTATATGGTATTATAAATTTTAATTTATATATTATATTATTTATTTAAATAAATAATAAATTATTATGGTAAATTTTAAATTTTATATGTATAATAATTAAGTTTGCTTTCCTTCTTTAATATATAGTATAAATTATATTATTTACCATATATTTATTATTTAGAAATAATCACATACAAATAAAATATTTGTATATATAGTTGTTTAAATAATTATGTTCTTTTTATTTTTATTTTTATGAATATGAATATTTTTGTCAAATCATTATTTTGCATTGTTCAAATTTCATTTTTAATTGTATAAATAGATTCAATATATTTAAATACCCTTAGGGAAAGATGCACGCAACATATGTAAACAATGCATATCTATGATTCCAACAATTGTAGGTTGACTTCCAGAAAAAATGATTGAAAAAATGGCCAAAAAGATGACAAAAATTTGTAGAGCATTTAAACTACTCTTCTTTATATTCCTATTATGTAGGGTATATATATTCTCCATAGAAAGCTTGTGATTTGTTGTGTGGCAAAACCAATACCCAATGCCTATCTCATTCCCACAATATGAACACAACAATCATTAAGGGTTTTTTACTACTTAATCATTAGGGTTTGGATGTCTGTTTTTGCACTTTTCGATGGCGACTATGTCTATTTCGCCAAGGTTCCGCACCAATCCATGTGCTCACTGCCATGTCTCTTCGATGGTTTCTCCTCTTGTGCAAGGGTATTCGGCATCCACTTGTCCCACTGGTGGGTTGGGATCCAGGCAAGTCCTTGGGTCTTCAGACAGTGTTTTACTGACTAGGAATCATAGGTTCCAATATCCCTTGAAATCGCCCTCCTGTAAGTTGTCTTTTGAATGGGTAAAGAGTTCTATATGCGTCTGTGTTTTTGGGCAGGTCGTGACCGTTGACATGGTCACTGCACTCTCCCAACGTGCCCTTGTCAATCGTTTTGAATATCTAAAGCTGCCCCGCTCAACAGTGTTATCTTGGGTCTGTGAACATTGGAAACCCCTCTTGAAATATGTTCCTAAGGTCCTCACTTTGGTCAATGGCTAGACTCTTTTTCAATTCCTCATGACTGAAGATTGTGAGATTGTTGAAAGCAAGTACTGGATACTGGGAGAAGGTTAACTCGTCCCGAAGCATTGGCATGTTGGTTTTGATCCCCGGTCAAAGAAACTTCACCCAAGGCACCTGTGGGTGATCCTTCTGACTTCTCAATATAGTGCTGGAACCTTAAGGGTTTCATGGCTATTGCAAATGCGATCAGCTCCTTTATGCTCATTATGGATGATCAAGTTTCAGGTTTCGATTGTTCAACTCCTGGGGTTCTAGTTGATATGGACCTTTTGGATGGGCTCCCAGCTAAACTAGAGGTCTTATGGGATGGAGGCTCGTTCATCCATCATTTAGACTATTGGAAGGTCACCTTCCAGTGCCATATTTGTCGGATGATGGGACATTCTAAGGATCTATGCCCGTAGAAGGGTGCTCATTGCATTAGCCCGAGGAGAGAAGTGGAACCACATGATGAGTCTCTCTCGCCGCTACTAAGGGATGCCACTTTTCTTCTTCCATTGGATAGAGACTCGGCAAGTACTTTCATGGGTATGTTTACACAATCTATTCCTCTAATAATAAAATTTCTTTCTGCAGAAGATATCATCTCCTCCCTTGCGGTGCTGGCGGTTCTTGATGCTCCTTTCTCTTCGACTATGAATCCCAAACATTTGAGTTTTGACTCCTCTCCATGTAACCCTAGCCCTAGGGTTGGGGGATCCCTTTCAACTTTGGGTGTCTTTGAGACTTTTCCCTCTATTGGAGATCCTTTCCTACCTCTTGAGGATTCCCCCATAACCACCTCTCCTTCTTTTGGAGAAGATCTTCATATTACCCTTTCCCCCTCTCCTCTTCTTGACAGATCCTCGAATGATTTTCCTTCTCCCGATCCGACACCAGTTGTCCTTCGTTCTCCATCTATTAGTGGGGAAATTTTGAACAACCCCCCTTTGGCTTCTTTCCCCCTCTCAGGATTTATGGAGCGGATGAGTCCCCCACTTCTGACATCTTCCCCATTTCCACAATCCGTTCTGCTAATGTCTCTATTCGTAAACCCAAAAAAGCAAGCAAGGGTAATATGAAGGGTTTAAAGGACTCGATTTGAGACCCGTCTTTCACTAATCCTATGGTGGTTCCTCTGGATAGTAGAGGAATTCCTTCTGCTACTATTTTTGGCACTGACACCTACTACCGGGATCTTAGAGAAAGCACAACCCCCACGCAGGTGAACCGATGAACCTTGTCAGTTTCAATATCCGTGGGATAGGCGGAGGCCCTAAATGTACCACTCTTAAGCGTTTGCTTGATTCTTGTTCTCAGGTCATGGTTTTCCTTCAAGAGACCATGACCACGGGGGATTGTGCTCGTGATTTTTTTCTCCATCTGCGACCTAGCTAGAGGGTTTACGCGTGGGATGATTTGGTACATTCTGGGGGGTCCCTGGTTTGCTAGAACCCCATGGTGGTTGATATCCTTGATTTTAACTCGGATGGCGGTATTTTTCTCTATGGGAAAATGCTGGGTGTGCAACAACCTGTTTATCTTCTCAACATTTATGGACCTTTTGATAATCGGCGGGTATTCTGGGAGTTTATCATGTCTTGTGGTATTCTTAACTTAACTAACCTTATTTTGGAAGGGGATTTGAATTTCACCTGGTCCTCTAATGAAGTCTAGGGAGCGAGACGCCCTTGTGACCCGTTCTAGTTGATTTTTTATCACGCTTTTTGAGGATGCCAATCTACAGGATATCTCTATGGTTATTCTATCCCTTGCTTGGTTTAATGAGAGAGATGGTTCTCTTTCTATTTCCAAGAGGTTGGATAGGTTTTTCTTGGGTGACTCTTTATGTGAGTCTATGGGGAATTTTAGAACCTAGAATTACTCCATTGGGGTCTTAGATCACCAGTCCATTGTTCTTCATTTTGAAATCGATAGAGTTTTTATTGTATACCCCTTTAAATTCAATCCCACCTAGATAATAGAGGACGAGCTCACTGTTACGGTCGGGAAAGAATGGGATCTTCTTATGACTGCTACTCCAAGTTTCTTAATTCCTATGGAGTTTAATTTTCAATCTCAAAAATATTCAGCCTGTTGTCATAATATGGGGAAAAGCTAAGAAAAGAACACTGGACTCTGATGTTAGTCAGATCGATGGTGATATCGTCTCTCTTGAGAACCATATGTTACTTGACCTAGGTTTTGAAGTTTTTTGGTGGCCCTAAAAGACTGTCTATCCTCCAGTATCAAAATTCTCGTGCACAAGGAGGAGACCCTTCGGCAGAAAAATAGGGCTTCCTGGAATCTGGCCAGGGATGAGAATACCCAATACTTCCACAATTTAGCAAACAAGCGACGAATTACCAATTCTCTGTGGGAGGCAATTGATAGTGATAAATCCAAGGTTTTTTATAAAAGATCGATGAAAAGGTGGCCCGGTATTTTTTTGCAGACTTATACAAGAAACCAGACAATTTCAACATTCATGATCAACTTGGTATCATTAAACGTGTTCCCACTTATTTTTCAATAGAGGATGGTTTGTCCATAAACTACTTGGTCTCACTTAAGGATGTGGAAACTACTATCAGGACATTCGCTAACGACAAGAGTCTTGGGACAAATGGCTCGACCATCGAGTTCTATATTCATTTCTTTGACATGCTTGGCCAGGATTTGGTTAACGTGATTGAGGACACATGTTTTTTGGGCTCAATTCTTGAGACTCTCAATAGAACCTATCTCACACTCATCCCCAAGGTGGATCGACCCAACTCTTTTGGTGACTATAGACCGATTTCCCTCTGCAATATTCTCTACAAATTGATCACTAAAATCATCGCGGAGAGACTCAAGCCTTACTTTGGGCTTCACATTTCGGCTAAACAATTTGTTTTTTTGTCAGATAGACAGATTCTGAACGTGGTTGGGATTGTCCAGGAAGTTCTCCACTCTTTCAAGATGAAACATTCCTCGTCCCTTACTATGAAACTTGACTTAGAAAAGTATTAGGACAAGGTTAAATTGTCTTTGCTTCGGTTAACTCTCCTATAGATTGGACTCCCCTTTGATATGGTTAGATGGATCATGGATTGTGTCACCAGTGCGAACTACATTGTCCTTATCAATGGTTCTCCTACTGAGCCCTTTATGGGAACTTGGGGTATCCGAAAAGGATTCTCACTCTCTCCATACTTATTCATGTTAATCATTGAAGGACTGAATCTCTTGATAGCCCAAGAGAAAAAAACAAAGAGGATCAAAGGCATAAAGGTCATAGGTTCGATTTCTCTCACACATAACTTTTTTGTTGACAATGTCTTACTTTTCAACGATGGAAGTCTATTAGAATAGATGCATTTTAAGTCTTTGATAAATTTATTCTGTGGGGCATCCGGTATGACCATTAGTGAAATGAAGTTGGCTTTTGGTTCTTTTAATGTCACCCAAGATGTTTTGCACCTGGTTTCTAAACATTTTTTATTTTCTTGGAAGTCTACAGAGGAAGGTCTTACTTAGTTGGGATTTCACCTCAAGCCAAACAACTACATGGTTGGTGATTTGTCTTGGTTAATCAAGAAATTCCAGTTAAAGGTAACCGTTGGGTACCAAGATGGATTTCTCTTGGTGGGCGTGTAACTTTGGAAACCTTTGTTCTTCAATCCATCCCCATTTTTTGGATGCCACTCTTTATTCTGCCTGGCATTATTATACAAGACATTTGAAGAATTTTGTTCCATTTTTTATGGAAGGGTGTTCTTAACTGTAAAAAAATTCCACTTGGAAAGCTGGAGATCTTTGTTGAGACCAAAAGGTTGGGGAGGTTGGGCCATAAAATATTTAAAACATTTCAATCTCTCTTTATGTGCCAAGAGTTTGTGGTGGGCTATGAATAATTTTGGTCTTTGGGGATGCATTATCAAATCTAAATATATGTACATACTGCCACTAGACATCTCGCTGTGCAGAGCCGAATTCAAGTTGAACAATGTCTCGACGGTTTGGCGTAGCTTACTCTCTACTATGTCCTTCATCCTACCCTATTTGTGTTGGATTGTTGGTCGAGGTAATTTGATCTATATTGGATTGGACCCAATAGTGGGAATTTCAAATTTCACTTTATCACATCCTCTCCTTGCATGGCTGCATGGAAACAATTTGGTCTTACTCAAACATGTCTATGCTCAATTGGACTGTCTTGCTCCTAAGTGGCTATGCTCACTGGCACATTGGCTACTGAATGGGGGATATTTACTGACTATCTTTATGCGACTAGTATCTCTCGAAACTCGTCCCATGATCGGATTATCTGGGTGGAAAATAGATAGACGGGGGTAGTGAAGGCCGAGTTGGCTTACCTGGATTTCCTTAAATTATCTGAGATTCCTAACTGTCGATGGTGGCATTCTGCACTATGGAAACTAAATATTCTTGGCCAAGTAAAAATTTTCTGTTGGTTGGTGATAAATCATAATATTCTTACATGGGTCTCCCTTCAGCACCAATGTTTCTTGGGCCCAGGGATTTGCATTTTCTATTTTTATGGCATTAGAGTCTGTTGAGGATATCTTCGAGAGGTGCTAATTTTTTAACCATATTCGACGTGTCCTTTGTCATAATATTAGGGTAATTTGGCACTGGTACCTCCCCTTCATCGCTGATAATTTAGAATAGTGGATGAAGATGACAGGCTTACCTCTTGAGGTCCCTCGCCTGCTGCTATGGGAATTTTTGAGAGCCCGAAATGATTATATTTTCCATAGTTTTCCGGTATCACAGCATCGTATTATCTCCAAGGTTTGTACTTCTCCTTTCCTATTAATTACCAGTTCGAATAATGCCACAGTTCGACACATCTGCCCTCCTCCCAAATTGTGGGATGAGACTATTGGATATTTTGATGGAGCGACAAATACTGGTTTCTGCGGGTTCGGGATGGTGATCATAGTGCACAAATTAATTTCCTACAAACTTCTTTTGGATGTTGGTCGTGGCACAAACACCAAATCTGAGTTACTGGCTTTATGGGGAATGCTTTTCTTTGCAATACAAAAAAACCTCCTTGACTTACATATAAGAGGAGACTCAAAAGTAATCGTTGATTGGGCAATGGGGAAACATAATATCCATTCAGTTGAACTTGAACATTGGCTCTGCAAAGTAAAAGATCTTTTTGGTCAATTTAGCTCTATGACTTTTCAGCATGTGTACAGGGAGTATAACTCCCTAGGAGTCAACCTCTCAAAAAGGGCTATTGGTATGGGAACAAGAATGATATTTTGGGAGGAATACATAGAGGATTCCTTGACAGACTCAGGATCGATAAATATTCGCTAAGTTTATTATACTAGTATTTATATGTTTTTTTTACTTTATTGCCCCAAGTTTTGACAACTTTCGAATGTTTCCAGTTAAATTTTTGTAATGGTGTAGCTCCTGCCAAATTTTTCATATGACTGTAATTTTTTTATATTTTTTATAGAATAGAAATTATGCTCCCCTTCAGACTTTTTTGCATTATTGTTGGCAGGGGGTTGGGGCGAGTGAGTTGCACAGCATCACAGCAGCTGCGCAACCTCACGTGGTACCATGCAAGGGCTATTTAGCGCGATGAGCAGAGAAGTAACCACTTTTTGAATATTTTATGTATATGTGGGCCTATTTTTGTTGTAATAGGTCAGTAGCGGTTGGAAATTAGTTAATAGTGGACCCTTGATGTAAAGGCGTAAGCCTATTTATAGATCCATATTTGTAATGAACGATCATCATCTATTGAGGGTAAAAAGGGAACTTGATTTTGGCATCGCATCTGGCGCACTCTGTGAGATGAAGATTGTTTTGTCGTAATTGTGATCTTGTCTAGGTTTCTTTCTAATGCACTCTCCGGTTTTTGGAGAAGGATTGTGTAATGTGGGTCATTTTGGGCAAGATTAATATAAGATATAATGAGTATGGTTCGACCCTTATCTGTTGTTTATCATGATGTTGTAGTACTGCCTTTTTCAATGATGCGATACAATTTAACTAGATCTATATGATGATGCAATGTTGCCTTTTGTCACACTGATGTAATGCAACTAATGTAGATCTGGTATGATGCTATGATTTTGCTTCCGAAACAATGGTGCAAGTCAATTTCTCTTTGTTGTGATATGGTTGATAAAATTTATGTCTTTGTGATTGTTGGATGTGATATGATGTTTTATGATTAATGTTGTGATAAGGTAAATGATTGCAGGAGTCATGGTTCTTCCCAGTCGGATTCCCGTATCCTCCTTCTCCACTGTCAAAAACTTGGTTCTGACATCTCTCCCTTGAATTCCTTGGGTGAGACCTTGTGTGCTTCGTAGACGTTGCTGGGCAAGGTAAAATCTGTTCCGGCTGGTGCTTAGGGAAATCGTGCTGTAGGACGTCAACAGAGTCGGAACCCCTGTCAACGAGGCTTTGTTGGTGGGCTACGCCAACAAATGGTTCCGTTGTTGGGACCTAGTTGTGAATAAGAGGGGGATATGTTATGGCATCCAACTCAATCAGAGATCGAGGGGTGGTTAGATCAGAAGTTGTGATAATTTGTTGAAACTGAAAACCAGAACCTGAAGTTGTTGAGAAATCAATGGCTGAATAGATATATCCACGACGGTCCTCATGAATGGTACTTTTGCAAGTTTCCTGTACTCTTACAGGAATGGTTGACTAAGATTTCTAAGAAGAAAACGAATTTCCAAGGAGGAGATCCGACCTCATGGACCCCAAAATAGATCCAAGCACTACAGGAAACTAGAAACAAGGCATCCTAGGATTTTTAGGTATGGTTGGATAGTATCTTAGAGGGATACATCACTGAATTTGCCGTTGATACTAATAAGTCTTTTAGTGAAGCGGAAAGGGAATTTTTCAATGGACCTTGCGGTAGGTTCTTATTGTCACTACAACTGTCGATTAAGCAACTAGTCTACGAAAAAGGTATCCTAAAGATGGACCAAGAGTAGTGGACTTCTAGTGGGTAGAGGATGTAGGAACTGCAACAAAAAGGGTGAAATGCATAAGGAAATAAGGGGTAGACGGGCATGAGTTCTGGTGAGAATATAAAGGTCATTGAAGAAACAAGTGGTTGTATGAGGGGAAGAGCAAGGTTTCAAGAAAAGAGGTAGAGGACGGGAGAGGGTCTTGCTGAAATCGAAGTGCGATACTGTGATGAACAACCACACGGGACGAAGCAACCTTTTTGTGACAACGAGGGTATATAGGCCCAGGCTACACCTGAAAGAATGACAGGATTGAACCCCAGTAGTAGTGTTCCTACTCCTCTATGCACTACTCCACCACAAGGAAGGAACACGCATTCTACATCGACTTTCTCGGCATATCAACAAAAGTCTAGTAATCAAGCACCAGCAGGAGGAAGAAGGCCTAGGATGGAGGGCGATGAAATGAAGTTTCCAATATTAAATGGAAATCTCATAGATGATCCAAAATAGTACTGGTTCTTATCTGAAGTAATCTGGACTACTCGACAAACTGTCAATGATGATGTTAAGAAAAGTCAGCTAGCCACTACAATGAGGGGCCCCGCATTAGAATGGTTTATGAGATTCACACAAGTGCCTCAGGTAGGTACTACAAAAAAATTGGATGAGATCAGGATAGGGCTATTCAAGGAATTCAAGAAGCCGAAGTCTAAATATCAATACATTACTAAATTGAAAGAGATCAAACAATTCCCCAATGAAACGATATAGGATTTTGATCAGAGATTTAAGACATTAATGGCTCAGGTCAGTTTTCAGATGAGTGATGTTCAACACAAAGAATGGTTCAAGCACAGCGCTTGTCCCACATATTTGACAACCATTAATGCAGCAAAAGATTGCGACACAGAGTGAGGCTCTAGAGACTGCGATGAAATTGGAAGCATTGCTAGTAGGAGAAACTACAGTTGGAATGAATCATATTCAAGCGCAGTTGGCCAATCTAACATTGCAACTACAAGACATCAAAAAGGATAAGGAAGATCGTGCTGATATTTGGTGCACCCATTGCCATGTAGACGAACATACCAAGGATACCTGTCCGACATTTCGAAACTATTTGTTGCCAGGAGCCCCTAATCCATTGAGTGGTGTTAATGCAACATGGTGTCGCATCTTCCAGGTCTATGGGCATCGACACAAAAATTGTGATTACATGCAAAAGATGGTTACCAAAGTAGAGAATCTGTACTATACATTTTTTTGGTCTGTTGGACATGACGACATGAACTATCACTCTTATGATTTCCTCCAAGAACGGACATACGACTCATACTTTGTGAAAAGGGAGGAACCCTGAACAGTGCAATCACCGCTGCAAGTAGTGCAGCCAATGGAACAGGCATTGTATACACCACTGCCTCCATTATAGTTCGTTCCCGCACAACCTCAGCCTCCGTTTGGAGCACAGCCATAGTTTGCACCACAACCGCAAATAATAGTACAACCACAATATAGCCAGGCACAGCGACCACAGTATAATTAGCCACAAGCTGTGAAATATGTTTAGCAGCAACCAAACCTTCCACAGCAATAGTTAGCTCAACCCCAGTTTCAATAGGGAGGCACTCATGGAGGATTCTGTGGAGGCTTTAGGGGTCACGATGGAGGCTTTGGTCGAGGAGGTGGTTGAGGTCGGGAATCCATTCAGTGTTATACATGTGGGGTATTTGGGCACTATCAGAGGGAATGTCCTCATGCATAGTGTACATACTGCGCAACGAGTGAGCATAATGTCGAAAATTGTCCTCAGTTGATCACGAAATGGCAGGTTGGCCATATTCCCAACTACAGAATACCCAGAATCATAATCAGCCTCTATTCCAGGTACAAAATCTGCCGCCCCTACAAGGTCATATCCCACCATAGAATTAGACTCAAAACCCACCTCTGGCTCAAAATATACAAACGAATCAAGTGAAAAATCTTCCACTGAGTTAACATCCACCTAGAGCTCAAGCCTAGAACTTGAATCAAGGAATGACAGTTGCAGCAATCCCCCTAGAACCAAGGATGAAGGATGTCGATGTCGAGATTGTCACTCGTGCAAGCGCAACAACTGGTGGTGATGGACGACGACAACCTATTCGCCTTGCTGGCAAGAAAAAGATTACATTTTATATTGTAGCATAAAAATATGCTTTCTTTGAGGCGAAGCAGGTGATTGGAAGGAATCCGGGTAAGTTGCCAATTATTGACATGCCTTTTGCTTTTGACCCATCTATAGAAGCAGGACCATCACAGAAGCATGGCACTCTGTGTAAATTTTTTGAAAGTTGTCTATCATTGGCAAGGGACTCCAACACCCTTGTCGATTTTAAGACATTGTTGCACCCCATGAATAAGATGGTGAAGGGTTCTGCTATGGACTCCTTACAAAAAAGGAAAATAGGCAAGGAAATGAGGATGAACATTCAGATTGGGGACTATGAAAGTTGACTCGGTCATTTTGGACCTTGGATACAATGCCAACATTTTGATGAAGCAGACCTAGCAATCAATGCAGAAGACAATGCTAGGATGGTCACCAGTGCAGCTACGGTTAGCGAATCAAGAAAAAGCTCAACCCATTGGTCGCGTTTCGAATTTGGTTGTTGACATTGAAGGTATGAAAACACATGATGACTTTGATGTGATAGTAGTTGTAGAAGATGGTGATTCTTATCTAGCGCTACTAGGAATTGGGTGGGCCAATGATAACATGGCAGTTATCAACTTCAAAAACCAAGTTATGACATTTGAAAACCAGGATGTTAGGGTCATTGCTCCTATGGACCCTCAGGAAGGATGGTGCTATATCGAACCGGTGAAGGACGATGTCAGAAGAAGTTGGGATCATGCATACAACATCTCTAAGGACTACATCCATCCCACTGTCGAAGGTGAACTTGGGTGGGCGAGAAGAGACTAGCACTAAATTGCGATAGGAGTACGAGGCTGGCAGCAGTACTAAATCTGGATTGGAAGATCAATTGCAGTGACTTATCAAGGCTATCATGGATTCCTCTATGGCTATGACTATGGAGATCCATGCAGAATTTAGTGCGGTAAGAAATAGGTTAGACTCCATTTTTTAGATTGTTTCCAAGGAACCATCGGCACAACCTCTCTTGCAGGATATCCCGTCGATCAACACTGAGCCCCAATTTCGGAAGGTGCACATTCCTCTGACTACGATCGATTTTGGCATCGAATAAGTTCATCAGCGGCTGCACCCACTCCAGAGAGTGACTCCAGACCAGAAGAAGCTATTGGCTACTAAATTGGTGGAGTTGCGACACGGCGCCGCCCTCGAATTGGTGGCACAACAACAAGAATTGACTATGGGCTTTGTTGATGCCTAGACTACCACTGAGTAACTGAAGAAGGATGCATTAGAGCTGCACCAGGTCCAAGAGCAGTTGGCAGAGGAGAAATTACAAGAAATCAACCAGCTCAAGGTGACACAGGCAGAGATGCAACGGAATGATGCTGCGGAGATTACGAACCTCAAGAAGACGCAAGATCATCTAATTGTGGAACATGCCTAGCTGAATGTGCAGTGTAGTGTGATGGAGTAGGATATCTCTGACGCCTACCAAAACATGTTTGAAAACAATGATGCACTCACCCCAGTCGAAAAGGCCCAGGGACTGGGGAAAACCTTGGTTCAAATTCAGTACCATAACTTGATGCTTCAGGCTCAAGTACGACCCACTATGCCGCTGGAGCAAGTTGCAGAGTGCAAGGCCTCCATCAAGGAAATTGCTACTCAGTTCGGCAACATGGAGCAAGAAGCCAAAACTATTATGGAGGAGACCACTCAGTTCTAGCAGAGTATCGTGTAGGATGAGCAGTTGGATCAACTCACCGCGCAGGTACAAGAGGTGGACAACTGACAAATTTGAAGTTTTCACTAAAGGCCATGACTCTAATGGTGAAAATCATGCAGGCCACCGAACTAAAGGAGCTCCAACAACGAACTTCCTGAGCACAAGAGCACCAGGAAAAGCGTCACGAGAAACTCAACAAATTCCAGGATCTAGGTGGTGAGTTACTTGTTAAGGCTGTTACCACACTTCAAGTTGTTCAGGCAAGTCGACAAATGGTCAACAGCCAAGTTAGCGAGGAACACCCGATCCAGCAATGTTGACATATTTGTAACTTCGGAATGTATTCATCTATGTATCTTCTATATTGTAACCCGATGTTTATTCCGTGATGTATCTATAATGTAATTGATTCATGTTTCATGCCCTGATGTTCCAATCAGGAGGATCAATAATGTAAACAATTCATGTCAAGTCATTATGGGTAACCCTCCAATTGTCTAAGGGTTAAAGTCCTTGCAGTTCCGGGGCACTAGGGTTATTAGACTGTCCTAGTAGAGGTCGGCCTTGGTAGGGTTTTAGTCATGTCAGGATTAGTATAAATAGAGAATTGGAGTCTCTATTTATCACACAACTCATACACACTCAAGTGTAGTGCATAGTTGAGGAAAGAGAAGACACTGGGGCTAGATAAGAAGAAGGCTACTGCTGTCAAGAGATCACTTACTATTTTGGGCTTTTACTGTTTTGGTGTTGATTCTATCTCTGAGGAATTTGTGGGGTTTTCTCCATTTATGGTTTCCCCAAGGAAAAAAACTATGTTCATTGTCTCTTGTGTTTGATTGTTGTAATTGTTATTCTCTCAGTTAAGAATCCTAATAATGCTAACTTAATGTTGAAAAACTAACATGGTATCAGAGCTAACCTGAGAAGAAGACACTGTGCAACTACAGGAACTAGGGTTTCCTAGTTTGTGGATCTTCCTCTAGATATTTTCAGCAAAATTAAGGTGGAATAACTCTCCTCCTTAGGGCGCATCTTTCTGTCGAAGCAGAATCCAATTCTGAGGTTTTTCAGTTTTGGACCCAACACTACTGTCAGAAATTAGGGCTTTTCACAGAAGAGAAATTTTTTAGTGATCCTAGGCCTGGATTGATCTCCTCCCCATAATCGAAGTTAGGGACAAATTTCAAGGCATTTGGGTGGACAGATCTCCGGAAAAGCAAAACCCTAATTTGCTCCTATTCTAGTACTGCGGGATTTCAGCTCCAAATCCAAATCTGACATCTTAACCTGGTAAGATCTAAATATTTTGTATTTCCATTTGAGGTTCTCAGTTTAAGATGTCTCATCATACCAAGCTTGATGAAAAGCTTGAGGGAGTTGATAACTTCCGAGCCTAGAAGTATAGGATATCCCTGGTCCTAGAAGAAAATGAATTAGACTCCTACATCCATGAGGAGGTTCTAGTTCCAGAGGGAGATGAGGCAAAGGCCTTACATAAGAATAAGATGGTTATGGAAAAGAGGATCATTGCTGATTCTATCAAGGATCACCTCATACCTCATGTGTCCTCTCTCAAGACAACTAAAGCTATGTTTGATGCCCTAACCAAATTATTTTAAGGGAAGAACATAAACCGAAAGATGACTCTGAGGAATCAACTGAAGAATGCGAGGATTCAGAATGCAGAAACCATCCAGTCTTACTTCACAAGGGTTTTTCAAATCAAGGAACAATTAGGAGCTGTAGATGAAGAAGTGGAGAATGCAGATATTGTGATGACTACACTAAATGGCCTTCCTAGGTCATGGGATTCTTTCATCCAAGGAATCTGTGACAGGAAGAAGTTAGTCAAATTCAGTAGACTATGGGAAGAATGTTCTCAAGAAGAAGCACAGATAGTAGCTTGAGAAGAGAAGATGTGAAGTGAAGATCAAGCTCTCACAGTTCACTCCAAGAAAGGCAGAAGAAGATCCCATTACTCCAAAGGTAAGGATCCTCATCGTAGAGATAACATTAGAAGGGACCTATCTAAATTGAGATGTTATACATGTGATGAAAGAGGACACTTTGCAAAAGACTGTCCTAAGAACAAGGTTCACTCTCATAAGAAGAAAGGGAACAAAAGAAGACATCATGCTCATGCTGCAGAGGATGATGAACCTTCCAAGAAAATAACCAGATATGAAAGTGAAGATTCTTTAAGCGAGGATGAATATGTTCTGATCTCCTCTCTCACAGGTAACATTACTCATGGAAGTAATGATTGGCTTATAGATCGTGGGGCTTCCAAACATATGACTGGATTCAAGGAATCCTTTGTGAGACTGTCAGAACATGAATCACCTCACAAAGTGAAGGTAGGAGATGACTACCAATATCCAATAAAATGTAGTGGGGAATATTCCTATAAATTAGACTTTGGAAAGTCTCTAACAATGAAGGAAGTATTGTTTGTGCCAGGACTCAAGAAGAACCTTCTCTCCATATTAGCAGTGGATGCAAAAGGAATGAGGGTTGCATTCATAGATGGTCAAGTCATCATGTGGCCAAGAGGAAATACTATCAATGATGCCGTGGTGGTTGGAGAAAAAGAAGGAGGTTTGTACAAATTGAAGGGCCATCCAGAACAAGAATTGGTCCTTGACATAGTAGATCCAAGTGAACTTTGGCATAGAAGGCTTGCACATATGCATTACAGAGCACTACCTATTGCAAGCAAAGCTATTGAAGGTCTTCTAGAATTCCAAGCAAAACATGATGGGGTCTGCAAGGGATGTGCAAAAGGAAAGAATACAAAGAAGACATTTCTTAGAAGCGAAAGCAAAGCCAAAGGAATCCTAGAAATCGTCCACTCCGATGTATGCAGTCCTATGTCATCAAACTCACTAAGAGGGTATGCATATTATGTTTCTTTTATTGATGATTTTTCTAGGAAGACATGGGTTTACTTCATGAAGAACAAAGATGAAGTATTCAGCAAATTCAAGGAATTCAAAGCCTTGATCGAGAATCACACTGAAAAGAAGATCAATATTTTTCGATCAGATAATGGCGGAGAATTCACTTCGAGTGAATTCAAAGAGCTATGCAAAGAATCAAGGATTAAGAGGGATTTCTCCACTCCTTATAATCCACAATAGAATGGGATTGTGGAACGGAAGAATAGAACTATCATGGAAGCTGCAAGAGCCATGCTTCATGATCAAGATCTTCCTATGCATCTTTGGGCTGACTATGCTAGAATAGTGGTGTATGTATAGAACCATACTCCACATAGAGTACTCAAGAACAAGACTCCTGAAGAATTCTTCTCCGGAAAGAGACCAAAAGTCATCCATCTCAGAATATTCGGCTGTCCTGTGTACATACACATTCCAAAGGAGAAAAGGACAAAATAAGATCCTTCAGGAAAGAAGGGTATATTTGTGGGATACTCTAAAAGCTCGAAGGCTTACAGAATCTATTTCCCAAGATACAAGAATATTGACATCAGAAGGGATGTGACATTTGATGAAGACACAGCTTACAACAAATCCAGAAAGATACCTGCTAAAGAACTTGAAGAAGCAGAAGCACCCAGAATTCATGATATAACCATGAACGAAGAAATTCAAGAAGAAGATCGAGAATTTGAAGAACCACAAAGACCTGTAGATCCACCTCTGGAGAAGAATTCTCATAAGAGGAAACCTGCTTGGGTACAAGAACTTATCCAAGGTGCAGAAAGATATGGGGCTCTAGAAGAGAATCACAGAGAAAGAAAGAGGACCAGATCTTGTTCCGGGTATGTAGCTTTACTATGTGATTTCATTGATAAAGAACCTTCCAGTTATGAAGAAGCAGCAGAACGGAAAGAATGGAAGGATGATATGATCGAATAATATCAATCGATCATGAAGAATGATGTTTGGGATGTTGTCCCAAGACCAGATGGGAAGTTAGTTGTAACTTCCAAAAGGATCTACGAGATCAAGCATGCTGCAGACAGTAGCATTGAAAAATATAAGGAAAGATTTGTGGCTCAGGGTTTCTCTCAGAAAGAAGGAATAGACTATGAAGAAACCTTTGCACCTGTAGCCAAATAC
Organism: Pseudotsuga menziesii; assembly: GCA_001517045.1. Taxonomy (NCBI): domain Eukaryota; kingdom Viridiplantae; phylum Streptophyta; class Pinopsida; order Pinales; family Pinaceae; genus Pseudotsuga; species Pseudotsuga menziesii. Next base: position 155,105 of record LPNX011065021.1, read on the forward strand.
ACTTCCATCAAATCAGTACTTGCTCTGGCTGCAATGATGAAATGGAAGATACACCAGATGGAGGTCAAGACTACTTTCTTGAATGGTGTAGTAGAAGAGGAAGTATATGTAGAACAACCACTCAGTTTTGAGGCACATGACAAAGAGTCTCATGTATGCAGATTGAAGAAAGCCATGTACGGTTTAAAACAGGCACCCAGGACCTGGTACAGCAAAATTGAAAGCTTTCTATCCAGTTTGGGATTTACCAAGAGTAAATTAGATTCCAACATTTACTACAAGGTTGAAGATGGCAACCCAGTGATGCTTCTACTATATGTAGATGATCTATTTGTGAAAGGTACGGATGGGTTGATTGTCGATACAAAGAGAAATCTTGCTGCTGAGTTCGAAATGAAGGACTTGGGGATGATGCATTACTTTTTAGGTATAGAGGTGTGGCAGAGTGCAGATGGAATCTTCCTTGGACAAGGGAAGTATGCAGTAGAGATCCTGAAGAGGTTTGGAATGATGGACTGGAAGGCTATGGCCACACCTATGGCATCGAACCAGAAGCTATTGAACGATGCTTCATCAAATTCGGTTGATGCTACGATGTATCGTCGGATGATTGGGTCATTGATGTACCTGACGAACACGAGACCAGATATTTGCTTTGCTGTGAACACCTTGAGCCAGTTCCTGACAGATCTGAGACATGTTTACTTGATTGCTGCAAAGCATATTCTGAGGTACCTGAAGGGTACAGTTGATTATGGGCTCAAGTGAGATGCGAATCAGAAGATTAACTTGGAGGGTTATGTTGATTCAGATTGGGAAGGAAGTGCCATCGATAGGAAGAGAACTTCAGGGTGTTGCTTCAGTATGGGATCAGGTGTGATCTCTTGGTTTAGCAGGAAGAAATCCTGTGTAGCACTGAGTACAGCTGAAGCAGAGTATGTCGCAGCTTGTTCAGCTAGTTGTGAGGTAGTATGGCTGTGGAAGCTACTGTTTGATATATTTTATCTCCAGTTGGATGCTACTTGCATACATTGTGACAACCAAAGTTGCATGAAGTTGTCAGAGAATCCAGTGTTCCATGACAAGTTGAAGCATATCGATATCAAGTATCACTATATTAGGGATATGGTGCGGAGAGGAGCAGTGAAGCTCCAGTATGTTGCAATGGAGGAACAAATAGCTGATGTATTGACGAAGCCATTGGCTAGGATGAAGTTTGAGTACTTCAAGGAGAAGCTTGGTTTTCTCCAGATCGAGGTTTCCTCCAAGAGAAAATGATGAGACCCATAGCCATTCTGACATGGTGAGAGGATTGGTTCCTTCCATGGTCAAATATAAGGGCTAAGCCATTCTGTCATGGTGAGAGGATTGGTTACTTCCATGTCAGATATGAGTGTTGGCCATTCTGTTGAGTAGGATAGATGTAAGGGGAACTGCCATTCTAGGAATGGAGGCACCTGGTTAGTTACCAGAAAAAATCAGTCTAGGACTGAGAAGCCATTCTTATGTGACAGAGGGATGTGTTCCCACTTGATCAGATGTAAGGACTGAACCATTCTGTCATGGTTAAAGGATTAAGTTCCTCCCATGTCAGATATGAGTGTTGACCATTCCGACAAGCAGGTCGGATGTAAGGGAAACTGCCATTCTCTAGGAGAATGGAGGCACCTGGTCAGTTACCAGGTAGCTCAGTCAAGAAGGAATGGGGGCCATTCTGATGTGACTATAGGATTGGTTCCTACAAGATCAGATATGAGTGCAAGCCCTTTCATCATTGTGGTAGGATGTGATCCAACCTGGATGAATGTAAGTGCAGAGCCTTTCTTTGATCATGTGTTGATCAGATATAAGTGTTGTGCCTTTCTTTGATCATGTGTTGATCAGATGTAAGTGCAGTTCCTTTCTTCGATCATGTGTTGATCAGATGTAAGTGTAATATCTATCTTCGATCAGTGTTGATCAGATAGAAATTTTGAGCCTTTCTTCGATCATGTGTTGATCAGATGTAAGTGCTGGGCCTTTCTGATATGATTATAGGATTGGTTCCTACATGATCAGATGTGAGTGTTGGGCGTTCCTTTCTGACGAGTAGGTCAGATGTAAGTGTTCGGCGTGCCTTTATTCGATCATGTGTTGATTATATGTAAGTGTAGTATCTATCTTTGATCATGTGTTGATCAAATATAAATGATGAGCCTTTCTTTGATCATGTGTTGATCAGATATAAGTGCCGAAGAAGACCTACATGGAGGCTAGGCCTACAACCAACATCAAAAAGGGTTGGCTCTGTAGAAATTCCTGTGATGAGAAGAATCATGAGATAGCACCCATGATGTTCCAGATCTAGTGATGATGTTCCAGAAGTGATGATCCAGCAGTGATGATCAAGATCCAGTGATGATGCCCATTGATGATCTAGATCCAGTGATGATGTCCCATGATGGGGCCAGATCGAGAGATGATCCAGATCCGAAGATGAAGATGAATTGAAGACTCAGAAGACTTGAGATGCAGATGATGAGATGATCTAGCTGATACAGAGAAGAAGACCAGTACTAAAAATTGTTTCGAAAGAATACCTTCCTAGTTAAGATGGAGTGTTGATTTATTTGTAACTTCGGAATGTATTCATCTATGTATCTTATGTATTGTAACCCAATGTTTATTCCGGGATGTATCTATAATATAATTGAGTCATGTTGTCATGCCCCGATGTTCCGATCAGGAGGATCAATAATGTAAACAAGTCATGTCAAGTCATTATGGGTAACCCTCCGATTGTCTAAGGGTTAAAGTTCCCGTTGTTCCGGGGCACTAGGGTTATTAGACTCTCTCTAATGCCCCAGTTTTGACCCCGTTGCATTAGATGTATATGATGTATAAATTGTAAATGATCATGGTGTGGAGCTAAAGGCTAAGGCCCCACCATTGATCCGTAATGCTATGTTTTGAATTTAAATTGTCACTGATAGTATATCGGGGCATGCGGCATATATTATGATGGTCATCATGTAAATATGCATCTATAATTAATTAAATGAACCTGGCCATCTATGTTCGCGGCAACTAAATCGAATGGGGCATGATTTTACCAAGGATAAGGATGTGGGGGGGGGATTTGTCAAACTTTGGCTAATGAGGGAAAATACCCATATGTCTTCTTCCCTTGTTTTACTCCCAACCACCTTCATTGATAATTTCTGCTGGCAGCTGGGGGGAGTTATAGCAGTTAATTGTTTTGGGAGTGGGGTGGCAGGACTGCTAGTCCATGCCTCCACGCACACTCCACCCCTGTTGACTTCACTCACGTAGGCAATTCCTCTCTCACCCACGATTTTGTCTGTTTTTCTCCTCACGCACAGGCTCTGGGTGGTTTTGGTCTCACGCAGACATTCTTCTTCCCTCCATGAGTTGCTGAACACTCACACATGTTCAATTCGTGTCCTTGCTATTGTTTGTTCATCCACGGAAAAAAACGGAGCTGTTTTTCCTCATGCAGGGCCTCCCTTGTCTGTTCATTTCTCACGGGGTCTGATTGTTCCTCTCAGGCATAGGAATTTCTGGGTTTTCCCACGTCGTTCTTTTCCCTACAAAATTGTGGATGCTGTGGCTATCGAAAGTCAGTATTTCTCTCTTCCTCTGCGTGGTCTTTATGTGTTTTCTCAGTGTTTCTGTTGCCTAGGATAGGCTGTATTCCCCACGTTTGCTGTGAGCTGTGCTCACTGATACATTTCCGGACAGTTATTTTCCCACGTGGTTGGTTGTGTGGCCGTGGTCTTCCTTACATCTTTGGGGCTGTTGTAATTTCGTTGGAAGAGTCATTTTGGCCACGAAAGGGCCAAGAATGACTCAGAATTTGCCTTCCCTGTTTAAGCTGTGACAGCTGATTGGTTGCCTGAGTGAAATGGTTGGTCTTCGGACTGTATTGGGAGCAAGGATGGGGGCTTAGTTTTGCTTGATAAACCTAGTGGCTGGAGACCACACAGACAGAGCTAGAGGGCTGGCCTTCTTCTCCATCACCCCTGAATAGCACTGGAAGGGAATGCAGGGCCTGAGGGACTGTGTAGCAGAGAAGGGACTGATTCCTTGTGTTGGGTGTGTTTGGGTGTCTTAGAGGTCAGGCTAGCTCTGGTGTAGGTGTTCTTGGCTCTGTAATGAGGCACCAGCTTAGCATTGAGCCTTTCCCACTCCTGGATGGCCTGATAAACCCAATTGTGTTGGCTTGGCTGTGTTTGTACATCCTTGGCTATGTGTAAGCCTGCTAGTTCCCTTATTCCTTGGAGAATCATGCCCAGCTTGGGGGTGGCAGCACTGCTGAGATATTGATGAGCACGCTGGCCTATGGTTGGGTGGAACGTTGCAGTGACGTAGCTGGTTGCGGATCGAGTTCATCATAAGATAAGTGATCTTGTTTATTTTGTCTCTGCAATCCTGATTACTGTTAAATTGATATGATGAATGATGTTGAATGAATGCTGTAGAAATGTATGTTGTTTCCGCTGTGCATGGCAAATGATTGCATCTATGCATGATAAATGTTCAATTTTCATGTTTAAGCATTATGTTTCAGCAATTTTTATGTCTGTATGTGTCCATGGGCTCTTAGACGCGTGGTTAACCCCATGGTGATCGCGTCCTCTTCGCTGGTCACAGGTATGGAGACGTGACAGTGTGGTATAAGAGCTTTGGGTTGTAGCAATGGGCCTCTATGGGCCAAGAAGATGCAGTGACAGAAGGTAGAATTACCTTCTCTGTTCAGCAGAGCTGCAACAAGTTTCCAATAATCGCCTAAGTGTTTGAATCGTCGGAAGGATTGGCGGAATTGACTTCCGCTGTAGAAAAAGGTTTAAAGTTTTCCCATCCATTGTTGCGGACGGCGAAGCGATTCCGCATCCGACGTGAAAGTCATCCGACCGCCGATGCCACAGAAAGGTTTAAAATTTGGCTAAGTGTTGAAGTGTTGGGTAGTCGGGTCATCGGAAGGTTAGAGGTTCCGACTTCCGATGTGGTGGAAGAAGTTAAGGTTTGGCGAGCCGCCGTTGCAGAAGCCAAAGTCATTTGGCTTCCGATGTCAGAAGTCTGTCGACGTCCGATGTAAGTTCCAAATCAGAAGAAGTTAAGGTTTGGCGAGCCGCCATTGCGGAAGCCAAAGTCATTTGGCTTCCGATGTCAGAAGTCCGCTGACGTCCGACGTAAGTGCCAAATCAGAAGGATTCGGACTTTGGTGAGCCGCCGTTGCAGAAACCAAAGCCATTTGGCTTCCGATTTCAGAAGTCATCCGACGCCCGACGTTGATATTTATCCAAGTAAGAGCGAACGTCGAAAGAGAAAGTGTTTCGGGGAGCCGATTCTGTTGAAGAAAGAATGGAAAGGGGAGCCGATTCTGCGGAAGAAAGAATGGAAAGAGGAGCCGATTCAGCAGGAGGAATAGTGGAATGAGATCCGATTCTGTGCAAGGGAAAATTTGAGTTTCCGTGAGATTTTTCCAGCAGATTTTGACTGTTTCAGAGGGATTCTTCATCTGTTTTTTGGTGAATTTTAAGGGCTGGAAAATGAGAAAGTGGCAGTGATCTTATGCGCCAGATTGCGCGAAAACCAATGATTTACAACAACAACAAAAAAATGAGGGCGTTGCCCTCGACCCACCCTACAGTGGCGCAGGGAAGCCACAAGGGGGCAAGCCCCCTTGACCCCCGTCGTCCCCTTCAAACAGTTATTCCTCGAGGAAGAAAATTCTATGTTGGGCAAATTTGTTATTTTATGAATATTCCAGGAGAAGGTAAGTAATGTTGATTTATATCAATGTATGCATCTAACATTTGTGTTATTAACACGTCTGCAGAATCATAGTCACCTTCAAGAGAAGTATTCCGGGTAGTGTAGTTTGGTAAGTAAGTTGCGGTTCAGTCATGAGAACCCATGATGGGTATGATGCTCGGGAGCGAGCAGAAGGTGCCATGGGAGAAAATTCCTGTAACAGGAATGATGACATTGAGTCTAATGGAAGGAGATTCCAAGAGACCCCGTCAGATGTTGCAGCCACTATGAGAAGCTTAATTAAAGCCCAGGAAGAGCAACATCAGTTGAATGCTGCAATGTTGCAGAGTTTGACAGACTTGAATAAGAAGATAGACTTTGGACGAGGTACAGCAAGTCCAGAAGGCAGTAAGAGCAACACTAGGAGAAGGAGAAGGACTTCTAGTGGGTCATCCGATTCCGAAGAATCCAGCGGGGATTCAAGTTCATCTTCCCATAAAAGAAAAAGAAAGAGACACCATAGGGATCGCACTCAAGATGAATTCAAGAAAGCTAAACCTCCTACATTTGATGGTGAGATAAAGACTGGACAAGAAGCTGAAGCTTGGCTTATTGGTATTAAAAAGTACTTTCAAGTGCATGATTATTCAGGAAACATGAAGGCAAGAGTTGCCATATTCAATATGAATGGAAGAGCATCCATTTGGTGGGAACACTTCAAGCAAGTCAGGAGGATCAGTGAAAGGAGACTTAAGTGGAAGCAGTTCAAGAAGTATTTCAAGCAGAAATACCTATCTGACAGGTATTATGATGACAAGATTAAAGAGTTCCATGAGCTAAGATTGGGACAGTAGACCATGGAAGAGTATGCAAACAAGTTTTTGGAGCTGTTAAGGTATGTCCGATACATCAGAGATGAAAAAGTGAAGGTCCAACGTTTTTTGAGTCAATTCCCTCAGTCTTACAGAGATAGAATTGAGTTTTATGAACCTAGAACTCTTGAAGAGGCAATACGGAAGGCTAAGTATTGCTACGAGCAAAGCAAAGGTAAACTGGATTACCATAAGACATGGAAGGACAAGAAGAACGAAAAGTTTGACCAAAGGAAGAAAGGTTTCAAACCTTCTAATTTCAGGAATCAGCAAAAGCAGCCATCTCAAGCTGCGAGTAAGCCGGTTGGAACGACAGGAGAAAAGCCTAAAGATCCACAACAGAATAGAGGGCCACTTCAATGTTGGAATTGTGGAGGACCCCACATGCGCAGGAATTGCCCACTCGAGAATGAGAGTGTAAGACCAGCTTATAATGTTCAAGAAGCAGAAACAGTGGGTCAAGTAGTAAGGGTAGTTCCTAGGATCTATGCAGCACTGGAGGATCGCCAGGCAAATCACCAGTCAGCTGTGGTTGAAGTAGTAGGTAAGATTGTTGAGCAATCTGTTTCTATTTTGATTGACCCCGGTTCTACTCACAGTTACATTACTCCTAGAGTAGTGGAGATTTGTGCTTTTAAGAAAGTAAAGCATAGGAAGTCCTGGTTAGTTCAGTTAGCCACTGGAACTAAGAGGAAGGTCAGTGAAGTGGTATAGAGATGTCCATTGGTCATGAATGGATTGGTCACTTGTGTAGATCTGAATGTTCTACCACTTGGTTCGTATGATGTTCTCATTGGAATGGATTGGTTAGAAGCTCACAGGGTGAAGCTTGATTGTTACAATAAGACTTTTGAATGCATAAATGAAGAAGGGAACCTAGTAGTTGTGAAGGGTATTCCAAAGGTGATTTCAGTACGGCAGGATTCGGCTATGCAGTTAAAGAATTTATGTAGGAAGGGTTGCCAGTTGTATGCAGCTCAGATTCTGGAGGAAACGAGAGATGAAAATCCTAGGTTGGAGGACCATCAGGTGTTACAGGAATTCAGGGATGTGTTTCCTGAGGAGATTCCAGGACTTCCTCCAAAGCGGGACATTGATTTCACAATTGAACTTGTGCCAGGAGTAGCACCAGTGTCCAAGGCACCCTACAGGATGAGTACCCCGGAGATGTTAGAATTGAAGATGCAACTGCAAGAGTTGTTGGACAAGAAGTACATTCGCCCGAGTGTGTCTCCTTGGGGAGCACCGGTTCTGTTTGTAAAGAAGAAAGATGGTACACTCAGGTTATGTATTGATTATAGATAGTTGAACAAGGTTACTGTGAAGAATAAGTATCCTTTGCTCAGGATTGATGACCTCTTTGATCAAATGAGAGGAGCAAGGGTATTTTCCAAGATTGACTTGAGGTCTAGTTACCATCAGGTAAGAATCAAGGATGAAGACATTCATAAGATGGCCTTCAGGACAAGGTATGGGAATTATGATTTTGTAGTGGTACCATTTGGCCTTACAAATGCACCAGCTACATTTATGTGCCTTATGAATAGCATCTTTAGCAAGTATTTGGACAAGTTTGTTCTTGTTTTCCTTGATGACATTCTTGTTTATTCTAAGAATGAGAAAGAGCATGAAGGGAATTTGAGATTGACATTGCAATTGCTCAGGGAACATCAGTTATATGCAAAACTGAGAAAGAGTGACTTCTATAGAGATAGAATTCAGTACTTGGGTCACATTATCTTAGAAGAGGGTATATCTGTGGACCCTAAAAAGATTGAAGCCATTATAAATTGGCCTACTCCAAGAAATGTGACAGATGTAAGGTCTTTCATGGGACTTGCAGGATACTACAGGAGATTCATTGAAGGATTCTCTAGAGTTGCACATGCTATCACTTCTTTGCAAAAGAAGGGGATGAAGAAATCTTCCAGCAATTGAAGAATCTTCTCACTAGTGCACCAGTATTGAAGGTTGCAGATCCAGAGAAAGATTTTGTGGTATGTACCGATGCATGCGGACAAGGGCTTGGAGGAGTCCTTATGCAAGACAACCACGTGATATGTTATGAGTCAAGAAAGTTGAAGGAACATGAGAAGAAATATGCCACTCATGACCTAGAGCTTGCATCCATAGTACATGCTCTCAAGATGTGGAGACATTACTTGATGGGTAGGAGATTTGAGCTCAGAACAGATCACTGTGGACTGAAGTATTTGTTTGATCAGCCTACTTTGAACGCTAGGCAAGCAAGATGGCTAGAATTTTTATGTGAGTTTGATTTCGAGATCAAGTACATAAAGGGAAAAGAGAATAAGGTAGCTGATGCACTCAATAGGAAGGTGCAGGAAATGCATGTGGCATCTCTTAGTATTTGCCAATCAAATTTGAGGCAGCAGATCGTTGATCATGTTGCTGGAGATGAATTGTATGAGCAGGTAAAAGACAGATTGCAACAGCAAAGTCTTGAGAAGAGGTATGAGGGATATAAATTGGAAGAAGACAGGATTCTCACTTATAAAGGTAGAATTTATATCCCAGATGTAGCAGATTTGAGGAGAGTTGTCATGGATGAGATCCATCAAGCTCCGTATTCTGGTCACCCAGGATATCAGAAGACAATTGCTACAGCTAGAAAGAAGTACTTCTGGCAAGGAATGAAAAGGGATATGGCTGAGCACATTTCAGTAGGTAAAGGTTGAGCATCAACATCTAGCAGGTTTGTTGCAGCCTTTGCCAGTTCCGGAATGGAAATGGGAAGTTATTTCCATGGATTTTATTACAGGATTGCCGATGACTTGGAGACAACATGATTCCATCATGGTTGTGGTAGACAAGTTGACTAAGGCAGCACATTTTATACTGGTTAAGTCTACGTATGAGACTGGCGACATTGAAAAGATCTTCATGAAGGAGATATTCAAATTGCATGGATTGCCGAAGGCAATAGTATCTGACAGGGATGTCAAGTTCACTTCCAACTTTTGGAAGGGGTTGTTTGCGGATTTGGGTACAAAGCTAAACTTCAGCACTGCATACCACCCTCAGATAGATGGGTAGACAGAAAGAGTTAATCAGGTTCTTGAAGACATGCTTCGCATGTACGTAATGGACAAACCAACCAAGTGGGAAGATTACTTGCACTTGGTAGAGTTTGCTTATAACAATGGACATCAAGCATCCTTGGGGATGAGTCCGTATGAAGCTTTGTATGGAAGAAGGTGTAGGACACCAGTGACTTGGGATAATCCAGTGAACAGGATTGTGCTTGGACCGGAATTGCTCAAGGAAATGGAGCAAGAGGTCGTAAAGATCAGGCAGAAGCTAAAAGCGGCACAGGACAGACAAAAACGCTATGCAGATAAGCATAGGGTGGACAGGGAATTCAGTGTTGGGGATCATGTTTACCTCAGAGTGAGGGCAAGGAAGAGTTCCTTGAAGCTTGGTAGTTGTGCCAAGTTGTCACCGAGATACTGTGGGCCGTTTGAAGTGCTCGAAAGGATAGGGCCAGTTGCATATAGACTTGCATTTCCTGCTAGCACTAGAGCTCATAATGTTTTTCATGTTTCTTTGCTTAAGAGATATGTACATGATCCTAACCATGTGATAAATTGGGATGTGATTCAGGTGGAACCCGAGGGAGAGTTCCGAATCGAGCCAATGCGCATCCTCAACAGGAAGCTCACAATGCTCCGAAACCGAGCCATAGGTCAGGTAAAGGTGCAATGGGAGCACTTCGGACCTGAAGAGGCTACATGGGAGCTGGAGGATGACATGCGATTGGCACATCCATTTTTGTTCAATTCTGTGGAACACTGAGGCGATGCCAGTGCAGCATTTTGTTCAATTTTGGAAGCACTGAGGACAGTGCTATTGAAGGGGGAGGGGAATGTAATGCCCCAGTTTTGACCCCGTTGCATTAGATGTATATGATGTATAAATTGTAAATGATCATGGTGTGGAGCTAAAGGTCAAGGCCCCACCATTGATCGGTAATGCTATGTTTTGAATTTAAATTGTCACCGATAGTATATCGGGGCATGCGGCATATATTATGATGGTCATCATGTAAATATGCATCTATAATTAATTAAATGAACCCAGCCAGCTACATTCGCAGCAACTAAATCGAACGGGGCATGATTTTCCCAAGGATAAGGATGTGGGGGGGAATTTGTCAAACTTTGGCTAATGAGGGAAAATACCCATGTGTCTTCTTCCCTTGTTTTACTCCCAACCACCTTCATTAATAATTTCTACTGGCAACTGGGGGGAGTTATAGCGGTTAATTGTTTTGGGAGTGGGGTGGCAGGACTGTCAGTCCATGCCTCCATGCACACTCCACCCCTGTTGACTTCACTCACGTAGGCAATTCCTCTCTCACCCACGATTTTGTCTATTTTTCTCCTCACGCACAGGCTCTGGGTGGTTTTGGTCTCACGCAGACATTCTTCTTCCCTCCACGAGTTGTTGAACACTCACGCATGTTCAATTTGCATCCTTGCTGTTGTTTGTTCATCCACGGACAAAAACAGAGCTATTTTTCGTCACGCAGGGCCTCCCTTGTCTATTCATTCCTCACGGGGTCTGATTGTTCCTCTCACGCACAGGAATTTTTGGGTTTTCCCACGTCGTTCTTTTCCCCATGAAATTGTGGATGCTGTGGCTATAGAAAGTCAGTACTTCTCTCTTCCTCTGCATGGTCTTTATGTGTTTTCTCAGTGTTTCTGTTGCCCAGGACGGGCTGTATTCCCCACGTTTGCTGTGAGTTGTGCTCACTGATACATTTCAGGACGGTTATTTTCCCACGTGGTTGGCTGTGTGGTCGTGGTATTCCTTACATCTTTGGGGCTGTTGTAATTTCGTTGGAAGAGTCATTTTGGCCACGAAAGGGCCAAGAATGACTCAGAATTTGCCTTCCCTGTTTAAGCTGTGACAGCTGATTGGTTGCCTGAGTTATGGTTGGTCTTCGGACTGTATTGGGAGTAGGGATGGGGGCTTAGTTTTGCTTGATAAACCTGGTGGCTGGAGACCACACAGACAGAGCTAAAGGGCTGGCCTTCTTATCCATCACCCCTGAATAGCACTGGAAGGGAATGTAGGGCCTGAGGGACTGTGTAGCAGAGAAGGGACTGATTCCTTGTGTTGGGTGTGTTTGGGTGTCTTAGAGGTCAGGCTATCTCTGGTGTAGGTGTTCTTGGCTCTGTAATGAGGCACCAGCTTAGCATTGAGCCTTTCCCACTCCTGGATGGCCTGATAAACCCAACTATGTTGGCTTGGCTGTGTTTGTACATCCTTGGCTATGTGTAAGCCTGCTAGTTCCCTTATTCCTTGGAGAATCATGCCCAGCTCGGGGGTGGCAGCGCTGCTAAGAGATTGATGAGCACGCTGGCCTATGGTTGGGTGGAACGTTGCAGCGACGTAGCTGGTTGCGGATCGAGGTCTCTCCTGGCATTCATGTTTAATTTCCATATGTCATTTATAACCAATTTCCATAAGTCATTTATAACCACTTAATTTATCGAAGTTTGGTTTGAACTACAATCGCCTGCCGTTGTGGTCTCTCCTGACATTCATGTTTGATTCCCATAAGTCATTAATAACCACGTAATTTATCAAAGTTTGGTTTGATAGCTCAAATGAAAATTTGCATGGAAAGCAATGAAGATAAATACATTACAACTCAACAAACTGTTATAGATAATGCCTAATTATGTGGGATTGGGTTTAGATTTTATAGGAGACAGTTGAGATATTTTCTCAACCTAAAACTCCAAGTTTGTAATCAGTTGGATCTAACTCTAACTATATGTACCTGTTGTATCTCCGTTTAATATCATGCAATACATTCAATGTTTGTGTATTCTCTGTGTCCTTAATTCTTTCCATTTCACAATTTCATATCAGAGCGCAGGAGGAGCCATAGAGAATCCAGAGTGTTGTCATCGTGGAAATATTGTAGCTTTGATCTGTACGTCGAGAAGAATTGAGATGTTGTGTAAGCTTGGAGTTGTGTGGGTGAAAGAAGATGCCACTGTGTTGTTTATTAAGCTGCATTGAATGCTAGGAGAAATGTCATCTCCTACTGTGTTAAAGACTGAAGAAATTGGTTGCTACTATCTTTTTCTAAAGGAAGGATCATTGCAGAGAGGATATGTCAAGAAGTTGCAGTAACTGTAGAGGAAGGGGAATTTACAACTACAACAAAGGGAAGCCACAGTAACTCAAAAACGCTGCCGAAGGAGGAAATGTTGTTCATTTTGCATTTTCGTAAAGGACGAGCGCTGTCAAACTGCAAGGCAAGTTATTTTTTGAGGTAATATGGATTCTTTACCTATAGAGAAGTTTAATGGTAACAATTTCCATACCTAGAAAGTTAAAGTTCAATGCATTTGATGAATAGACGTTTGTGGAGCATAGTAAAAGGCACTGAACTAGCTCCTACCGATCCCAAAATTCTTGTTGAAAGGGAAAAGAAGGAAGAAAAGGCTAAATCTATTATTGGTTTGGCTCTATCATATACTCAATTGCATTTGATTGATTTAGCAAAAACATCTAAAGAAATTTGGGAGCAATTAAGTAAATTATTTGGGGGAAAGACAATGAATGCAAAGTTCTCTTTAAAGCTGCAACTTTTTAGTTTCAAAATGAATGATGAGACAAGTCTCTTTACTGACATAAATGAGTTCATGTCTCTCTTTAGGAAATTAGCTGAAATTGGTGCTAAGGTCGAACCAGATGATGGTAAATCAATTCTATTGAATAGCCTATCTTCAAGTATAGCAATGATGTATTCACATTAGGTCAGTTATCATCACAATCATTGGAAGAAATGGTAGCATCATTGTTAGCTGAAGAAAAAAGGGCATATTCTGAAGACTTGGATGTAGGGGGTCAACATGAAATTGTGTTATACTCAAAAGGTAAGATGAGAAAAACCAATGGTTCAATAGAATGTTTCTAGTGTCACATGAATGGACATATAGCCTAGAATTGTAGAGCTCATGCTAGGGATCTTCTGAATGTCAAAGAAACTGCAAACATTGCCAATTTGGATGAATTATCAGAATTAGAAAGTGATGAAGAACCATGAGTGTCATGTCTCATATTGTTCTAAAATGAGAGTTGGTATGTTTTTATGTATGTGTGGTGTGTTTAAAGTTTTATGTATGTAAGTGTTTATGTAAAATAGGAACTCTTGTCTCTTGATATAAGCTGGAATCCCCGGTTTCAATAACAACAGTTCTTATGATGGAAGTCACCTTGTATAAGTGATTTGTGAAGACATTTTGTACCTAGATTTCCTTTCTACAAACTAACAGATAGCAGAAAGAAAAATATCTGATAGATGGAGGTATGTCCATAGGATGATTCATTACTTGACATCTTTTTCTCATGGAAGCCCCGATGAGCTGATTTTGTCAATATTGTCTATTGTGCAAGTGCAAGAATGATCGTATGAAGCGTTTATGCTTTAAATGAGTTGAATGGTAAGCTCGAAGAAGAGGAAGAGAAAGAGTGCAGTCTAGAGGCATCAAAGTGGGTGTAGGAGCTGATGAAGGCCAGACAGAAAAAATTTAAAGTGTTGTAACCTCCTTTTCTGTTATGTAATTTGTGAAGTTTTGTAATGTAGACATTAACAGGGATTGTTAGAGATAATGCCTAATTACGTGGGATTGGTTTAGATTTTATAGGAGACAGTTGAGATATTTTCTCAACCTAAAACTCCACGTTTGTAATCAGTTGGATCTAACTCCAACTATATGTATCTGTTGTATCTCCATTTAATATCATGCAATACATTCAATGTTTGTGTATTCTCCATGTGCTTAATTCTTTCCCAATCACACCTTTGGTCTTATCCTTGGAATGAATCATCCTGAAAATATGGGCCTATTTGTTAACCAATTTCAACCATATCCATTACAAAAGGATTTTAGTTCCATAAAGAGACAACCTCTATGCCTTAGATGTGAGATTCCTAAAGGGAATGATTTAGATGTTTGTCCCCAAAGTCCTAGCCTAGCTAAAATATTATTTTGGCCCTCATGTGAGGGATTTTAGGATTTTAGTGTACTAAAATCATAGGTTAATTTTTAGGCCCCACTTGGGATCATGAACAAAGTGATGTTGAAATTTAGTTGTGAAAGTGTGTGCACAAGTGGTTTGTACAACATGACATGCAATTCCAAGAAATGTAAATGCTCGAAAGCAAAGAGTGAAAATAAAGATAGATTATAATCAATACTAAAAAATATATGTGTGTGTGTGTGTGTGTGTGTCATTAGAGGAAATTTCAACTCAAAATGGGCCTCCTAAAAAGAATTAATAAAATAATAAAATAATATTTATTAATTTTGGAAGAAGAAAAGAAAAAAACTATTTTTTTGTATTTTTGACATATCTCCTCATGTTTTTACTCAAATTTCGATCGGGAGAGCTCATTGGATGCGGAATTAACGAGTACCCATGCGACATACTTTTGACGGACCCCGCTACCCCAAAAACAAGAAATACTTGAAAAAATGTGATGATGACATCATCATCACGTTTTTTCAGGTATTTCTTATTTTTGGGGTAGCAGGGTTCGTCAAAAGTATGTCGAGTGGGTACTCATTGGATGCAAAATTTAATTCTGCACCCAACGAGCTTGACATATCTCCCCGTGGTTTTATTCAAATTTCAATTGGGAGAGCTCGTTGAATGCGGAATTAAATTCCGCATCCAACGAGTACCCACTCGGCATACTTTTCACGGACCCCTCTACCCCAAAAACAAGAAATACCTGAAAAAACATCATCATCACGTTTTTTCAGGTATTTCTTGTTTTTGGGGTAGAGGGGTCCGTGAAAAGTATGCTGAGTGGGTACTCATTGGATGCGGAATTTAATTCCGCATCCAACGAGCTGTCCCGATAGAAATTTGAGTAAAACCACGGGGAGATATGTCGAAAATACAAACAAGAAAGTAGTTTTTCTATGATACCTATCCCCAAATTTATATTAAAAAAGTGTTTAAGACCTATACGGTATTTCAAATTTAAAGCAATTTCATTGACTAACACATGATGACATGGAATTTGAATCAAAGTTAAAAGGCCCATTTTGAGTTGAAATTTCCTCTAATGGTGTGTGTGTGTGTGTTATTTCTTGAAACAAAATCTATTTATTTCTTCAATAATCAATGGACCACATCTAAAATCTCAATAAAACAACACTTCCAAGTAGAGGTCTAGCAATGACCTAGAGCAATCCAACAAATACCAACAATCAATACTAAGATATCTAAAAGGCATTATTTGTATTTCTAGTAAACAATAAAAATGCTAGATAATTTCAAGAAGACTTGCAAAGAAGATAAAATAAGGCTCCAAATGAACAACACAAGTAATGATAAACAAATTTAAGAAATCAACTAAGGATTAATTCATTTTTTTCTAAAACATAAAAATTGCCTAAAAAAACACCTCGGTGAACCATTAAAGAAGTAAATACACAATATTTTATATATCTATGTTTTCCAAGTCAAAGCACTAATCAACTAATACAACAAAAATAAGGCCACGAATAGAAAACCAAATCCAAATGATAGCCACCCCCCAAAATAAAAACTCGTTAGTGGAAAAAATTCATATTTTTCCTTGCGGTTTTGGTTATCAAACAAAAACCATGAATAAGAGTTGTTCTTTTATTGGTGGAAGAAAGCCTGACCTACAACTAAAACAGTTAAAAAAAGAAAAAATGCAAATTGTAGCCACGACAAAAAACAAAAGGTTTTCACCAAGGTTTCCTATCAACAAATATATAACAACATCCAACAAGAACATGGCAATAAAATAACCTAATCACATGTGGATGAGACTAGAAAAATGGTTTCAACAAAATCAAGGATGAATAAAAGGAGTCATCCCAAGCGAAATCACCAAATGTGTTGTGTGTAATTTCACACCTACATGCACCAAATGTACCTGCTTGAGGGTTGTGCAATCTCAAGTAGTAGATCAAAATAACAGAGAGAAAAACAAACTAAACAAATTGATTCCTTAAACATGCATGGATATCATATAGGAAAACTAACAAAAAACAATGAATGCAAGGCATGTAAATAATGTTTCATTTTGATACACAAATAATAGGAGGGTACAATATCACCTCTGTACTAGTTCTAGATTGTAGGGGATCTCTATAAATAATCCAATGGGGGGTTATTTTTTGTGGGAGGTTAGGCCTTGGAAGAACAAATTAACAGTTTTTATTGGCAATAATGACTAGGGAATATCCACTTTCAGCCATTAATTTTGGATCATATCACACTTTTCAAAGGAAAAAGTGGGACCCAATTGCAATTTTTAAGGGAAAAATATGACATGTTTGACATTGTCAATGTTTCAATTTTCTTTCAATTTTTTGTCACATTCCTAAGGTCTTATGAATATGGATGAGATGGAAATGGGGCTAATGTTTTCAATGATGATGTATTATGGTAATGAAACTCATGACAAGATGGGTGAGAAAAAATAGGTTGTTAACAAAATTGCTTTGCAAAAACCACTACTAGAAGGTGTTTTCCTTGTAATGTGAAGAATGATGTAAGAATTTGATGGATGAAATCACATAGAAACTTCAAAAAGAGAAGGACAACAAGATTCAAGAAAGCCACCAAAAAACAAGTGAAGAGCTTTAACTATAGCATGAAAATGTCAAAGTTAAATATGATGGAATTATCTCAAAAGAAGTTCGTATTAAAGAACAAGTACAAAGGATAGAGGATGCCATTGTCTCAAGAAGTAATATCGATGACATGGGTGTGTAGGATGAAGGAAAACCATAACATGTCAAACCATATTGACACCCTAATTTCCAATAAAGTTAAACAAAAAAAGAAAGAAGATCAACACCAAAAGTACTAAGGAAGTAGATGGAATAATCAACCATACTCATGGAACAAGGAATCATAAAACCATTTCTTGACAGGATATTATCAAAGACCAAAAACTACAAATTAGAGAACACATAATGGCATAACATGCAGTCAAAGGGAATAAAATTATGCAACAACCAAATATCAAGAATTAAGACAAAAAAATGAATTTAAATGGATGGATCATCATCAATGGTAGCAAGAGAGTAGGAATTTAAGCAAATATAATGATATTACTTAGTTCCCTTTCATGTAAAAACCTTAAATACAAAGCTCTAAGGTTAATATTTTTGAAAGAGGGTACTAGGATATGACCCAAGGGGAGGAATATATTGGAAGTAAATGTAAATGATATGAAAGGGGGAATATGTGGGAGTAAAGTATATGTAATAGGATTGGCCTAATAAAGGAGAAACATGTACGATGAGTTGGAATATGTATATATAAAAGGGATGTAATTATTATGAAGGGAAAATTGTGATTTGGATTTATGAATGTATTGAACTATTTGTAGTAGGTTCCCTTACTCGTAATGAGTTATTGTGTAACTCACCTCTCTTATATACTCAGGAGTTGTGCTTCATGTTTACATTTCTTGTACACGGTGTTAATTCCAGTTATTATGATATCTTAAGTGTTTGGTATTTGGTACATAAAAAATGATTCCATCCTAAAGCATGTTTTTAGCATTATTATTATAACACATAAGTTGTTTTCCATTATTTTTCTCCAATAATCATTTTTGTATATCACTTGGTGGTATAAAAGTTTAGAATCAAGAGTTATTTTGAACTCAATTTGCTATAGATATCTTATGAACGGAAGTATACCTAATTTTAAAAATATGATCAACATTATACAATAAGAAGAATCCATAAATGTCATCATAGGAATCATGAACTTAGAAATTGCTAACTTGCTAAGGATTGTCTCAAATCTTCATACTTCAACTATAAGGGAAGTATATATGAGGAAACCCATGGAATTGCAATGGGATCCCAATTATCTTGCATGGTAGAAAACATATACAAGGAAAAATTTGAAATCAGAGCCATTAACTCCTTTCCTCTCACACTAGAATACTGGAGAAGGTATATAGATGATATTTCCATAATAATTCTAGACACTTGTTAGCAACCTCTCGAAGCACATCAAATTCACCATTGAAGTAGAGAAGGACAACCAAGTACCCTCTATAGATGTTTTTCTCACTATTAAAAAGGATGGGAAATTTGGGTATCAAGCCTACAAGAAGGAAACCCTCATTGATATATAACTACATGCTAACTCTCACCATCATCCAACTTAGAAAGTAGGTGTTATTAAAACTCTCACCGCTGAAGCTAAATTATTTTTGAGCCAAAATATCTAAACTAAGAATGGCTACCATAGCATACACATCAACACAAAAATCAATCAAGTGCATATTGGAAGACACATCCAACATACAATGGATGTCTTGAGGATCTAACCACCATACATTAAGGGAACCAATGATAGGATTGCAAAAGTAATAAAGAATCATAACATTATGGTAACTTTCACACCTATAAACACAATAAAATGTTTGTTTAACTTGGAAAAAGACTTTATGGATCCAAGGGAACAAAAGGGGATAGACTCAATACCATATTCTTGTAGCTTAGTTTACATTGGGGAAACATGCAGGTCATTATAGATCCAATTAGAAGACCATGCTATTGATATCTCAAAAGGAAAAGTATCTAAATTGACCGAACACTCACATATCACTTCCCATAAAAATTGTGTAGAAAACACAAAATCAATCAAATGAAAAGATAACAACTTATTTAAAATTAAATGAGTATGAAATGTTGAGTTATTTAAACGGTAAAAAATTCTTCTATATTTTACACCATTTACAACCTATAATGGACTCTTTACACTCATTGTACAATTACTTTTACCCTATCTCTTTATCATTATTTACCATATTTTTAGTCCAAGTTAACATCGTTTTAGTAGGTACTATTCACATATGGAAGAGCTGGCAATTTTGATACTAATTAATTATATATAAACATGTGCTAAAATTCTCTCTTTATATATATAATTATTTTCATGATTATTTTCCTTTTAAATTTTGAAGAGTATTTATTAGTTATAGTTTGCAAATTTATAGAGAACGACTCTTTAATTTATGATTTTTTTAAGGCTACCATCAGTATAAACTAACTAAGATTTACATTTAGTTAACAAAAAAATAAAAAATAAAAATTTTAAATATCATCTCTATTGTCAAAAATCCATAATTCGTTATTATAGTTTTATGAAAAAACATTAAATCATAATTTAATCCAATATAATTGATAAATACAATAATATAAATTTATTTTAATTTAAAATAATATAAATCTCATTTATATTAAAATGACATATACCATTCCATACATTTATATTAAAATGACATACACCATACAACACATCCACAAACATTTTACATCTCCAGTAAATTAAACTACATACCTATCCTTAATCTTTAGTCTACAATATATCTCATTCACTGAGATAATTTAAATAAAAAAAATCTTATATAAATTATAACTTTAAAACAAATCACGCTTTAAAAAAAACCTTTAATACAACCTTAAAAGTGTGATGTTAAAAGATACAAACTTATATGTTAAAAGAAAAAATAAGTGAGTCTTTAAAGTAAGTTTAATTATGTTGATAGGTGTTATATTGTTATTATTTTCTTTGAATTTTACTTTGAATGGAGTTGATTGTCTGAATCCATATTGGGAGATTCTTTACCGTGTTTTGTTAAGGCTAGGGAGTTGTGGTTAACAACTTATGACCACGCCCTTCGTACGTTAACAATTGAGGTCTATGCATCATCAGATGTTATCAACTCATGTCCACACAATCGTCTGATGTTAACAGCTCATGTCCATGTGTGTCATTCCAATCAAAATTGTCTTTTTTTTTCCCATTAAACTTGAGGATGCGTGATCCCAAGGTAATCCTCGACCGAAGTTCACTTCGCATAAGTTAAGCAGTTGTGCTGATAATAAGTCATATTCTAAAACTTTGGCGATTTCCTTTCGAATTCGAAAAAAAAAATCTTTAGAATTTTTAAAAAATATTGCAAAATTTTTAGAAAACCTTTGTTAGAGTTGTCAAACTTCTAGATTTTAGGTGTTCCAAGAATATTTGAGTGTGTTGAATCCATTTCTGCCTTTAAAAAACCGATTAAAACATTGCTTGGATCATATTTTATCAACACACTTTTGTTGGTTTCAAAGGAAAAATTTACCACTTTACAATTTTTTTTGAATATTTAAACATATTTAATATATTGATAATGATATAAATGTAAAAATAATCTAAGACTTCAATAGTGCCAGTTAGGGAAACCTATAAATTATGGAACAACTTGAGTCTCAAATAAAAATAATAAAGTATTATATATTGTAAATAGTGATGCCAAGTAAAAAATGCAAAAATATTTCATTGTATTCATTTTCATATTTATATTTATTTTATAATATAATTTAAATTTAATAAACAAATACAGTATAATATAAATTTATATAAACAATTATGTGGTATTATAAATTTTAATTTATATATTATATTATTTATTTAAATAAATAATAAATTATTATGGTAAATTTTAAATTTTATATGTATAATAATTAAGTTTATTTTCCTTCTTTAATAATTTTTATTATTTTTATAAATATTTTTGTCAAATCATTATTTTGCATGGTTTAAATTTCATTTTTAATTGTATAAATAAATTCAATATATTTAAATACCCTCACAACAGAATTTGAGGCCAAAATCCGATGGCTACCATGTCTGAAATTTGACACTAACCTGTCGGGAATTTGACACCCTCAATTTTTTTGTCATCAGTGGCGTAACGTCGGATAGTCGACAGCCAAGCCAAGGCCATCGGATTTCCTACGGTACGACCGTTAGATTTCCTACGGCCCGAACGTCGGATTTCCTATGGCAAGGCCGTCGGATTTCCTATGACAATCTACCGTCAGAGCCACAGCAATATCATCAGATTGGACGAAATTGAACGTCGGATAACCGACGGGATACTGTATATTAATAAATAAATAAATTGTATTCAGTGGCAAGTTTACTTTGAGATATGCTATAGATATCATTGTCTTTTGATATATTTTGGTGGATGTGTTTAAGTTTTAATACATCATTAGGACCAAAGATATGTAGGTCTCTTCATTTGAAAGAGGATTCAACATAGATGGAATCTAGGTAGCTATATGTAAATAATTTGATTCTTATAGGTAGCTATGATAAGAACATTGCATGATGTAAGAAGAAGTTGGCAAGTGGATATGACATGAAAGGCATTGGCCTTGTGCAGTAGAATTCTGGGTTTATAGGTTTTTCATCTATAGATTTGGCACAAAGTGGAGATTCTAAAGAGAATTCACATGCTAGACCACAATCCTTGGCCACTCCTATGGTTCCAAATCTAATGTTGCTAATTTAGATTTCAATTTGGTAAACACATCTTTGAATAGGAATTGGAGTGGTTCACTTGTGTGCCTTGTGAATGTTAGGCATCATATTTCTTTTGCAATGAATACTTTTGGTGAATTCATGGTTGAACCTAGTCAAATTCATTAAAATGTTGTCAAACATGTGCACAAAAATTTAGATGGAAAAGTTCATTATGGCATGAGGTATGAGGGAGGTAAAGTCACTATTGCATGGAATTGTAAATTCAAATGCACAAGGGATGCAAGCAGAAGCAAGAGCACTCCTAGTCATTGCCTCGAGTTGCGATCAAGGATGATATCTTGGTTCAATAATAGGCAGAGCGCAATTGCTCTCAGTTCAGCTAAAACTAGAAATATGCCAATTACATTGACATGTTATAAGGTTGTTTAGATTTGAAAGCTCATTGGAAAGTTCACCAATCATAGGTTCATAATCAGGGAATTATATGTAAGAGTAATGAACTAACGGCTTGTAGTTAGTCGCACAATTTCAATTTGTAAGGGTTGCACTCACAAAAAAATTGCACATTCCAAATCTATGACCAAAAAAACATGTACCAAGAAAAGGTCACGCTTGAACTAGTTAAGAGACATGTGGCATTGTCAAGCTCGGGATCCAAAAAATCATTAAAGACTCAAAATTGAACTCACATGCATACAAGCTTACTTTGATCTATTTAAGCATGCGTGTTAATCACCAACAACTTTGTTGATTTTCTTTGGCAATAAAAAACACAATCCTTCATGTTTTCTCATCTAAAATGGGATAATAGAAAAGGAACACACACGGCCATCATGAGAATGAGTTGCACAGGCTACATTGACTCCAACAAATCTTACAAACTCTTCTACAAAGACTCGTACTATCTTCCAAAAACAAGCTCGTAGAAAATGAGGAACACACATAATAGATCATGAAAATGAGTTACAAATGCCACAATGTCTCCAACAAATCCTACAAAGGCTAACACTATCTTTCAAAGTTGGATTCTTCTACACAGCTCCTAAATCAACTCATGCTTCATGCACATATTCCACTAAGGTCATAGTGCAAAAACACTTGTTCTAATACCATGTTAGAGTTAGGGCATTAAAATCATTAATATGATTAAACCCAATACATAATTAACATAAAGCAATAAACCCAAACACAAATACACAAGATATGTGCATCTACCAGCCACCCAAAACTCCATAAATGCAATGTATATTATGCACTTGCTTGATACAACTTGTTGACATAATAAGGTTGATTGAGATACCCCTTAAATTGGTATTAAGGTAAATTAGATGCAGCTCCTAACCCTAGGTGGGGAACTACTACAGCCTCCCACTAACAACCCATGTGACCATAGGCAGACCACTATGGCTTTACTAGCACAAACCAGCGGTACCAAAAGGCACCCGTTAATGGGTCATGTTAGCAAGACCATATTAAACACCATAACACTAACATATATGCCCAAGTATTTAAACTTCTAAGTCAAAACAATGTAATTTCATTAAACATTCTTGCCAAACATTTCAATTTTTCCACTAAATTATACAAGTCCCATGATTTCAAATTGCCATATGCCCATTCCATTATGCTGCCGTGAAACTTGTTACTAACAAGAAATCTCTAATGGACCGTGATTATCAATTTAGTTCTCTCCAAACTTAAACGAGTTTCTGGGCCTTGATATATTGCTATCAGTTCAGCTTCATTATCAGCAACATGCTCAGTTCCAATCAAGTAATATATTTGCATTCTCATTTTCAATTAGCGCTCCTCTACCTGCTCTTCTAGGTTTCCTTTGCTACCCCAAATTCATACAGATCTGCTCTAGCAGGATCTTGGACACAAGTTTAGGGCCTTGCTGAACTCATAACTCAAAGACCTCTCTACAGAGCTTGCAAAAACATAGTTGATGACATTTGGGATTAACTGCATTATGTGATGTATTCTCGAATCTCAACATTTTGAACCTCTAGTTCCACAGTGCTTATAAAAAAATAATTGATTACAGTTTAACTCATCTATTAGTTTTCCTATATAGGGCTTAAACAATGCTTTTCTAAATTTTTGCTCCAATAAAAACACCAATCCTTGTAATTCAAACAACTGTTGGGTATAAATGTCTACAAGCAATAAAGCCCTCTTTAATTCACAAAATTGATTAGGAGGATCTTTAAGTCTTGAAAACATTTTGTATTCAATGTGTCCATACATTTTTCTCATTCAAGCTTGTATGTAAGATAGGCACGACTTAGGTATTACAATTGTAAATTGCGTGAGTAATACATTTGGTAAGGATTAATTTAAGAAATGGAGTCTAGCCATAGGACGATACTTCGAATATATTAGTTCAATACTTAATGATCATGATGAAGAATTTCAAAGAACCCTTCTGAAAATACCCAAGAAGATAGAAGCATGACTTATCTAGATAGCTTATCAAATGTCAAACATCTTTTGAAGGCACACAAAACAAACAAATAACAGTATTTGAAGACTTGAAAGGGATATATGAACAAAGTTACAAGTTCAGATGAATCGCAAGAAAGAGAGATTTATTGGTGATCAATGATAAAGATAGGAATCTCTGCATACAAATCCAACAAGTAGTGCCAAGAGAAATGCCTTTTACTGTCAATTTTTTACTTCAGAGATTCATAATAACTCAAGCATCATTGATTCATTGTGTATTGTACATTTAATGTTATCATAGTACTCGAATAAGAAGCATCTAATAGTGTTTTTTTCCCTTGCATAATTATACAAGCCAAGAAAGAATAAAAATAGGACAACCAAATACAATCTGATTCCATAGCTACAAATTTGCTTCAGAATTTTGGAAACACAGTGTAAGGTTTTAATTTCTCAACGTTTCAGGCTCAGTAGCTCAACCCATCATCAGGTTCCAGATTTGGTTCGATGACTACAAATCTGACGAACATAAGTTTTCTATAAAATTATGAGATAGGCATCAAGAATTAAAAATCCAAGACAAAGACAAAGGGGCAAGATGTAATACCTAAATCATCGATTGAGGCAGCAGAATCAAGTGCACCAAAAACAATAGTTGGAATAAGGGCAATGTGGAAAACCTGGGGCAGATTTCATGACAGATGAATGTTAATTTGCAATGTGAAAACTTGTGTCAATTTATCCTGCACAGGCTAGCTAAAAAGTGTTGAAAATACAGCAGGGAGACCCACCATACTTAAGAAGGAAAAAGTCACTCATTTTACATTATTTTATATGGCTTAGTACTTCACCATATTCAAGTCTTAATAGATTAGCTTTGTTTTTCCTCTTCAATAGTAAGGAACAACAAGGAAGCCTATCCCCACCTTGGAATCAATCCCAACAATAGTTTTTTTATATTTATCTACCTTGCACAAAGACGCCAAAAACAAGGAAGCTTATCTCCACCTTGGAATCAATCCCATCAATGGTTTTTAATATTTCTCTACCCTACACAAAGAAGCCTCTATTACCAGGGGTCGAGAATGCATGATATATTCCCCATACTTGGAGCATGGGAGAATCTTTTTCTATGGCTTAGCAGATTCACCATATTCAAGAGTCTCAATGGATTAGCTGTGTGTTCTTTGTAGAGGAAGGGAAAAAATAAAGCTTACCTCTGCCTTGGAATCAATCTTCCCTCAATGTTTCCCATATTTATGACCTTCACAGAGATGCCTCTATTATTGGGGTTCAATAGTGTATGATGTATCCCCCATTCTTAGAGCATGGATGGAGAAGAAATACCATGAAAAATCATACCAGTATATGGTATATACTCATGTCTATGTACCAGTATATACCTCTATACTCATGATGTATCCCCTGTATACTAGTATACAGGCTGGTAACTCCCCAAATTACTTTTCATTACTAACTTTATTAAAATTCCATTGCCTCATTGTCAATTTGAGTTCTATAACCCTTAATTTTGCAGTTACTTCTATCTTTACTATTTACATTATTGTTTGTATAGTCACCCAGTAAATTGGGAAAAAAAAGGATATAGCATAGGTGAAGGTTGCAAAAGGCAAGCTTATAAACAAAAGGAGTGGTAACTCAAAAGGCAATATGGAACAATTATAACTGAATTTAATTTAGATATAGAGAATGGCGAAGTGAAAAAAATATTTCAAGCTAAGAGTCATATTTATATTCGAAGCTATCAGAACCAACCAATTCGGACCAGTTTGGGTGTTTTCCAGTAATAGCTGGTTGTTTTAAATGTTTTAAAACTCGGACTCCGAATCCAACTCGACTCTAACTCAACCCTAATTCAAATAGGGCCCATAATGAAGCTCTAGGCTTAGAGGTTTCTTTAACTGCCAAAACAAGCCACCAAGCTAGAGAGCAAGTCACCAAACAGCAGCAGGTAGTTCTCAATCAATTTACTGGATATGGAATTAGGAATGATGTAGTCATTACATACAAGGAAAAACTTCAGCATCACCAACAACTTGAAAGGAATTTTATCTATCTAGAAACCACTACTGTGATTCTAATCATGATGTCTTCACAAGCGCATGTGATACATGTTAAATTTTTTATCTAATAACATAAAGGGGCAAAGTAAAGAACCATAAAGGTTCAAACATAATTTTAAAGAGATTCAAAGTAATTTATATTGCCCATTATTGAGAAATATTACATTTTTGAAAGAAGTTGTAATCACACAAAATATCTAGTGGGGATTTCAAAATTGTACTCATTTAAAGGAAGAACCCTGTCCCTGCTTGAAGGAAAATCGATTGTAATCTTTTGGGTGCAAGCTCAATGGTACCCAACGCCCCCATCATTGTTGAGGAAGATGGGTGCATGATCGGTTGTACTTGACACCCTTTCGTTGTGTTTATTATTGACAAGCAAGCATGATTC
Source organism: Pseudotsuga menziesii (assembly GCA_001517045.1). Taxonomy (NCBI): domain Eukaryota; kingdom Viridiplantae; phylum Streptophyta; class Pinopsida; order Pinales; family Pinaceae; genus Pseudotsuga; species Pseudotsuga menziesii. The sequence continues at coordinate 182,041 of LPNX011065021.1, forward strand.
AATCGGCACTTCTAAATGGGTAAAGGAGGCAAACGACTACAAAATGCTTACCGTGAAATTGAACTTCTTCAGCAAGATCTTGCAGATGCTTTTCATGAAATTGACAAGCTACATGAACTAGACAATTCATTAGGGGGCAATTTTTTTAAAGACATTGTTGGTTGCACTAGAAAACACATTAGTGAACTAACAGAAAAGTTGGAATAAGTGGACGAATGGGTAAATAATCTCCTAAATCTTCATGATAAGAAAGATCAAATGATAGAATCATTGTACCAAGAGTTACTAGCAAAGGAAAATGCGTTGTTGGCAGTGAAATGTGAAGTAAAAAATTTTAACCAGGAAAAAGTAATGTTTGATGCACATGATTATGCAATTTGTGTTACAAGTAATTTTCTTTAAAAGCTTGATGGTTTGGGTGATTGCAGTAATTTGGTTGATGCTAATGTTGATGATGTACATGTGTATCTCATATTGAAGATGATTCTGGTGATAGTTTTGAAGGTGAACCTGATAGTGAAGATGATGATATTTGTTGTTTTAAAAAGCATACAAAGGGAATTAAGTCCAAAATTCAAACTTATGAATAAAATGGGTTCTGATGGCAAAGGTTTAGGAAAGAACATGCAAGGCATCCAAAATCCCATCAAGATATGTATAAGGCCAAGAAATGAAGGCCTTGGTTATGAAGTTCAAACAAGCAATGATGACATCAAATTTGTGAAATCAAAAACATCAACAGACAAGGAATTATCTACAAGTAACATTGCAATGAAACAGGAGCAAATGCAGGAACAATCTTGCATTCAATTGTGGTAGAACATGACATGTACAAGCAAAATGTTGGAACTTGCATCCTTTCAATATTTGTGGTTTCACCAATCATGATCATCTCAGATGTTGGAACATAGAAATATCAAAGTCCCTTATATAGGTACAGTGTGGTTGGACGAATGTATAAGAATGTCAGAACAAAATCCTAATATTTATATTTTCAAAGAATATTAAATCTCTTCAAAGTCTGACAGATTACCTTGAGAACTCCATTCTATACAGTGATTTTTCAAGCTGCAGATGTAGCCCCTCCAGCTAAGAATCTAGAATGTTGGAATGTACCCATCAATTTCTGTAGACACAGCAACAAACTAACCATGTTAAAAAACAGCCTGCGGGAAAACCTAGATCCTTCTAGGTATGCTTCAAAAGCATAAACTACATTTGTAACTGCCATTAAAAAATCTAAAGAGGACCTTATGCTGGAAATTAAAATTCCATTAAAGAATTGTTGATTAATCCAGTTGATGATGAAATTCCTTTCCTTTATTAATCATGTTTGTTCAAATTAAAAAAATGACACCTCATCCTCCACAAGGAAAAAAAAATTCCAAACAAAATATTATGGGGAAACACAAGGGATGCTTCCTCACAATTTTGGATGGCATCCCTAGTGAACCTATCTTGGTAGATAAATTCAAGTAACCTAACTAAATTCAAACCAAGCACCCACTAGCATGGAAATAGTTAAAATCTTAGCTACATTGGCCACAACCATTTGAGCTAACCCCTTGGGCTATCCATAAAGAAGACTCAGTAAAAAACATTCACTTGATTGGATGGCTTCTTCATTTTCAAAATATTTCATCAAAATAATACATGAAGCATGTTTCGCCCAGAGGTTGTTACATTGTAATCAATATCATTAATCGCAAATAATGCAAGTGCCATCAAGATAAAATAAACTGGTCACAACTACATCCATAACATCAACATCTACAAAATATTGTCAATAGAAGAATAGGAGCCTCAAAACACAGCTGGCATTACATCAAATAATGACCTTCTATCATTGTCCATAATGTTACCTATTCTAAATTTCTAATCCATATCCAAACACAAGTTTAAAATTGATATTAAATATTTCATTCATTGGTTAGCGGATGGGGTCTCTTCAATAAGCCAATCCAATCATTTCAAGAAATCAATTTGGAGAGCAAAGGTGATATTTCTTCACTCCACCACCATTACTACTCTTTTTGTCTTTTCTGGAAATTCTTCCTTGACCATGAACCATTTTTGCATCAACTTTAGAATTTCAACTAGGATCTAAAGTGTTTCCTCCTCAGTATCCTCGCATTAACCGGTGGCCCATCACCAACCCAGCAATTACTCTCAAAGATCATGCATATGGCAATTTTACATCAGCCAAAAATATACCAACTACTCACGTGCCCTGCTCTTCAATCTTCTCACTTCTTATGAACTCATGCCCAATCATTCAAAATATCTACTCAAGGAACCCAATCACATATGACCTAGGCACAGTCAATGAGTTCCCTCAAACTCTGTCATAGGCTGCTACAAGATCAACCCTCAAATAAACTGAGAGAATTTGCTCTAAAACTCACTGAAATATGACTTTGACTAAGTCAAGGAGAGCTCAAAAGAACACAATCAAATCAGCTCTCTTCAACCTTCCAAACTCATTCAAACAATATGTTATAATATCAGTCAACTTCTGCTCATAGATGCTCAATCAAATCTGCTCTGTAGACTTACTCAAACCAACTCAATCTCAGCTCATAAACTTAATTAACATATGTTCAAAACTCAATCTAAGACACACAATCAATCTGCTTTACAAAATTTGACAAACCTGCACTTTGGGGTCAGTCCAATTTAGTCAACACACTATTGAACAATCAACCCTTATGCACAGTCAAATTCTGCTAAAGGATCAGTCAAATACATCCATAAACACTCCTTAAACCCAGTCATAAATCAGCCTTAGTTAGCTCTGAATTTGTCTCAGACTGTCCTGAATTTTCCTCAGTGAAAAGCTCAGAATATCATCTCAAAAAGTTTCCTTTCCTTATCATGTGTTCGTTGCCTCAGAGATCTGTCTTATTCCCCGAATTTAGAGCCAAATCACACCACACAATCACAGAAATAAGGCGTTTTCCTTTTTATTTATACCCTTCAATGACTCATTTAACTAGGCCAACATGGTGAATTTCATAATGTAGTACTTTTTTTTAATTACTTTGCTTATTTTACAAGGAAAATGGGGCTGCCCGGTATTAAAATGTTAACCACTAGGGACACAAATGAACCCAACTTCATAGTAACGTCATTTATAATTTTTACAAAGATTCAAATTATAAATTTACATCTCCATGGAATAAGGGATTATAACCCTTAATGTTTTATGACAAAGTTATGAGTGCGATAACTTCCCATGTTAGGGCTTCCAATGTCACCCAAAGTCAGCTTAGCCTACCATGTTAGGGATCCCATATAAAAACTCATCAGACTTGTTTACAAGCCAATGATACCAACACGAATGAGATAAGGCTGACTTCATAAATTTGGCTGAGATAGTAGGAGATTTAGAGCATCTGAATTGACCATAGTTCACTGCTGCAAATTGGAGCATCTATATTTGACCTAGAGTTAAGTGTGCATTTCTGGGCTTTAGAAAGAGCATGTCAAAAGTAGACATCATTTTCTATTTCTTACGATGTACTAATATTAGTTTAGCTGACCTCTCTATTCCTTCCTCTTTTCTTTTATTATTTTATAAATATATGTAGCTCAAATATATTTCTCTTGACTGAAACAGTGATAACTCCCTGATTGGTTGTACCTTACATGTTCATTTGTATTTTAGTCCCATCAACTTCTTTTGGTCACTTGAAGATACTAATAAAGTACAGATTTAATTTCAATTCAATCATGAAATTAATTACAAATTTAATGTAAGACCATTTGTTATAGAAATTGACATCTTGTACTCTATAGTTGACAGTATGGTCACTTATTGGTCTTCATCTACTTGCTATATGCATGCTCTCTCCACTATGATAGAACAAAGTAGACAGCTTTTGTACTATTGACAACAACTTGCTACTTCATATCTTGAACTTGATTCTTAGATGAAATATAAGGAGAAAGAGATTATGTCTATCATGAACATGCCAGATCCGTTTGACTATGTCAAGATCAAGGGATTCTTAAATAACGTGTCTTGTGACTCGTCTCATCTTTTACAGGGTTGAACTGTGAAATGACCAACATTATTAGAGTCATCAATGAAAGAAATATACCAAAAAGGTTACAAAGGTGCACTTAACTAGATTGAAGGAAAATAATCACTGAATAATTTTCAACAGAATTTTATTTTAGAGTGTTTGTGCACATATCTTCACATTTCATAAAATCAGGTACCACAACCTCTCAAGAAGACATCCCCCGGGTTATTTCAAGCCACCACAACCGTTGAGAAAAGACAACATGAGACCCATCAATAGGATCAGAGTTCAAGGTTTTTTTTCATTTTTGACATGGGTTATAATGTCTCATGGCTATTGTGTCTCAGTAATTATAACAAATCTTGAAATTTTGAGTGTAGAACTAGTGTTGTTTTCCTTGATTAAGCATTAGCTTGGTACTAGCGAGTAGCCATTGCCATGAATTGTTATCAAGAAAAATCCTTATTTCCACTACAAGTTCCTTAGGCATATTATAAATCCCTATATGCTTCATCTTTTAAGCATGTTGTATGAATACATATTTGTCCTCTACAAACATGCCAACAAAGCCATTGGCATGATCTGTCAACTCTGAATCCACCATGTCTAGCATACCCTTGTCATGGTTGTGACTCTCAAACAATGTAGTGGAAGGGTACATGTTTCTAGGGCACATTCCTATCTTCTTGGCAATGGTAATTTCATCTTCTCTAACCATCCTTACAACTATTTCTACTTAAAATTCTAATGCACAATGGATAGTTTCAGCTATGTCATTATGAGGAGAGTACAAAAGTGGAAAGAGGCCTAATATATACCAATCACCTCCAAGGCCTTCTTGATCACTCTCTAAAACTGCTTACCATGAAACTAGAAGAGACCACAAGGCTCTCTCCATGAATATGTTTACAAGTTCATGCACTCTAAACACTAGAATTTGTTTTGTTGATCCTTTAATATCATGGTGCATTTTTCCATTTGTGGTTAATTCACAACAATGCAATTTTGGGGGGAAGGGGAATTTCTCTTATAAATTACATGAAAGAGAAAGTAAAATGTAGAAAAGAGAAATACCCGTTTTCGTATTTTTTCCAAGGATTTGTATGATGTCCACGCTATTTGATCTAGCTCTGGATGCTCCTTATGGAAACCTGCATACAATAAGACAAAAAAGAACTTTTTTCAAAATTATTTGAGCTAGAGGAGAAGGATGAGGAGGAGTATGATATTCCATTATACTTGCACACAACACTACCAAAGAAATTTTTTTCCTTCCGACAACTGTAAAACTTGCTCAAAGAGAAACCAACATAAACCCTCTTACAGTTTGGGTGAATAAAATGTTTTCACATGAGAAATAAAATAACATACCTTTCTATGGTGTACCCACTACAGGTGTTGTCTCTAGGGAGCGCTGAGACAGGGAGAAAATTTTAATGCTGATCCAGTGTGTAAATTTCCTAATCTTGAACCTCAAGTCTCAGCCTTTAAGTATCTGCAAACATCAAAATCGTCGGTGCTTGTGTTGAAATAATAAGTCATTCATGACAGATGCCACAATGCATAAATGTTGTCGAAATCGGGGACGCGTGACAGTTTATGCATCAATCTCATGGAAATTGAGGGCGAATGCCATAGCATACATAAATCTCATGGAAACTGGGGGACAAATGCCACATTTTCCCCAAATTTCATGGAAATTGGGGGGCGAATTAGAGATTCCTGAGCAAAAATCGGGGACGAATGCCATTTCTATGCAGAATTACTAAAGGGTGAAATGGATGAGAAACATGATTTTGTCGATAAATATGGGGCTATTGCTGCTCCTCTGTGTAAACTCACTTGACCTCCAGCAACACCTCCCACGACCTCCTCTGCATGACCTCCGGCAACACCTCCAGTGACCTCCTCTTTGTGACCTCCGGCAAGCCTTCTCTGCTTAACCTCTAGAAAACCTCCTCTGCGTGACCTCCGGATGTGGAGGTATATTGTGTCAGATCCGCCATGAAATTATTGATTGGGTTCTTTGTTTTGTGAAGGAATATTGTGTCTGGACGGTTGTGGTTTTATTATGCTACGCCCTAGTGTCGGAAATCCTATGCCTAAGTGTAGGATATCCTATGCCCAAGTGTTGAAAATCCTATGCCCTAGTGTCAGAATAGCCCTTGTGTAGGAATAGCCCTAGTGTCGGAAATCCTACGCCCTGAGTGTTGGAAATCTTACGCCCTAGTGTCGAAAATTCAACGGTGCTAAAATAATTTAAAAGGCTCAGTACTTCTCATCATTATTGTCTGACACATCCGTACGATACGTCGGATGTCATTGGATTTCGGGTTCAAATCCCGTTGTGCCTTAGGGAAAGCTACACGCAACACATGTAAACAATGTATATCTATGATTCCAACAATTGTACATTGAATTTCAGAAAAAAATGATAAAACAAATGGCCAAAAAGATGACAAAAATTTGTAGAGCATTTAAACTACTCTTCTTTATATTCCTATTATGTAGGGTATCTATATTCTCCATAGAAAGCTTGTGATTTGTTGTGTGGTAAAACCAATACCCAATGCCTATCTCATTCCCACAATATGAACCTAGCAACCACTCCCCCAACTCCCATACCTAATGTTAATAATGACATTGTTTCATTCAAATGACTTGTCTATCCCACTTTGATATTATTACTCTAACCACTATTGTCTTCTATCATTGGTATTTTATTTTCATTGCATGAATCTAAATGACATCCCCATAAGCAGTTATTCTTTTGAAATGAATGTACACTGAAAGTGGAAAACTGTGTCCCTGTTGGGATTAGATCACATAGGCTATTAGAGGAAACATCAAAAACCTCCAACATTGATAATTTAGAGAGCTCTTGAGGAATCTCTCCACTGAAATTATTTTTTGCCAAGTCTAATTGTTCCAAAGTAGATATCTCACTAAGTGATGCAGGTATCCTCCCTTCCAAATGGTTGTTGGATAAATTCAACAATCACAGGTTGCTTAGATTTCCTATGCTTGTAGGTATTTCCCCTGTAAGATTGTTACTTGAAAAGTCAATTATTGTGTTTGTTGTGAGCACATATGTTAAAGTATAATCAACTCTATTAATGACAATAGAAAATGGTACTTTAATATACTGAACTATGAAGATGCTTTGATTGTAAATCCTTGGAGATTCTTCAGATCAAATGATACTCTTCCATTGAATAGATTGTTGGATAAATCCAAAACCTGCAGCTTGGTGAGATTTGAAATCCATTGAGGAATATGACCATGTAAATTATTATAACTAATACTTAACACTTCGAAGTATTGAATATTTGCAAGGCCCCAAGGGAGTTCACCTTCTAAATGGTTTTTCCTTAAATCCAACAATTCACATGTTGCCAAAGACACTGGAAATTTCCCAGAGAAATGGTTAGAGTGAGATGAAAAGTAGGCCAAAGAATGTGGAAGGTATGTGTTTCCCAAGTCTCCACTAAGTGAGTTTCTTTATACAAGTAAACTTAGAAGTGAAACCAACCTGCCAAATTTGTGAGGGATACTCCGAGAAATATTATTACGAGATATATCTAAGAAATGAAGTGCCTTGAGGTTTCCTATGGCTTTAGGAATGTGTCAAGAAATATTGTTATAAGATATATCTAAGAAATCAAGTTCCTTGAGGTTTCCTATAACTTTAGGAATGTGTACAAAAATATGTTATAATATATATCTAAAGAATGGAGTGCCTTGAGGTTTCCTACGGTTTTAGGATTGTGTGCAAAAATATTATTATAAGATATATCTAAAGAACCGAGTGACTTGAGGTTTCCTATGATTTTAGGAATGTGTCCATTAAGATTGTTTTTTTTATAAACTCAAATATTACAATGAAATGAATCCACTAATATTGCAAGGAATAATGTGAGAAATGTTGTTACTACTCAACTCTAGTCGAATGATAAACTTTAACTCTCCTATGCTATGTGGGATGTGTTTGCTTAACTTGTTTGAAAATAAATACAAGAATGGAAGGGATTGGAGTTTTCCTATATCTTCTAGAATTGCACCGATGATTGCTATTAAGGGAAAGGAGTGTAAGCTTGCTAAATCTTGTATTGGTTTCATGTATACTCCCCATGAGGTTATTTGAACCAAGATCCAACAAGGAAATACTACTACAGTTTCCTATTTTGGAAGGGACAAAACTTGAAATATCATGAGGAGGACAACTATAATAATCACATATATGAGAACCCAGATCATCATCTAGGCCATTAATTGATAGATCAGTCATCTCTCTTAAATTACCCAACTAAGGTGGTAAAGTGGTGGACGATCGATTGTTCCCCAAATATATAGACTCAAGGGACGAGCAGTTTCCTAGATCCCAAGGAATAATTCTCTCCAATTTGTTTGATTCTAGATGCAGAGTCTTTAGCTTGTGCATCAACCCCAATTCAAGTGGAATTCTTCCATTGAGGTTGTTGTGACATAGTGCTAGGGTCTCTAGCTTGTGCAGCAACCCCAATTCAACTGGAATTCTTCCACTCAAGTAGTTCCATCCAAAGTTGATGTATAATAACTGGGTGTAATTGTCAAAAGATGGTATTGGTCCATTGAGTTCATTGTAAGAAAATTCGATAGATGACAGACAACTACAATTCCCGAGCCCTAGAGGGATTTGACCACCTTACTAGTTGGAAGATAAGTCAAGATCAGATAAAGTTCTCATCAAACCCAAAACGGAAACAGAAGGAATTGAACCATAGAATTCGCTCCCTGCAATCCACAACTCTTGGAGCGATGTGTAGTTGCTCTGACAAGTTGGAATGTTTTAGTGAGAAAGTTGTTTCCATAGAAATTGAGATGTACCAACTTCACTAGATGACCAAAATCTGATTTTATTGTCCCATTCAAGTAGTTAAATGAAAGGTCGATCCATCGAAGGCATGTGTAAATAGAAAATGATTTCAGAATAGTTCCTTCAAACTCACACATGTCGAGGCTAAGTAATCTGAGCACTTTAAGCTTCCCGAGTTCAGGTGGAATTAAGCCCGATAAATTATTTCCATAAAGATTCAACGTCTACAATAGGGAAAGACTGTTAAGAGATGGCATGATGATACCTTCCAACTATAGCTTAGGATTGGGTGATGATTCGGTACCAACAAATATGGTTACAGGAAGTGTTATGGAAACGACTCTTTTAGTGTGTTGCATGCAGTGAATACCATACCATACCATGAGCATACCTCCTTTGAATTCTGAGTTTTCCAGTTCAACAAATTTATAGATGGATCACCTTTGATATGCCTTTTAATTCTTTCTCCATGAGCATACCTCCACACATATGAGGAAGTATACTTAGTGCAGCCTGAAGGTTTTGTTCAGAAGGATAGGAGAAACTTATAAGAAAGAATGATGAATAGAGTGACATAACCAAAAGGAAATCCATCAGATTTGGGTCATGACCGAAAAAAAGAGGGACTCAATGAAGAAGTGTCACTAATGGATGAAGACTTATGTATAGAGTGAGGTAGAGCTCTCCAAGTAGACATACCCCAGAATACAACACCGCATTCCCTGTCAAATCTTATTCAGAGTTCTCAAGTGGAGGATATTGTTCAAGAAGACCTAGGACTACGAGTTGGCTAGGTAGGTGTATAGAGTTGACTAGACGATGAAGGAAATGATGTCGACCACCTTGTAATTCATCGACCGTGAGAAGGGAATTGGGTTAATTTTCAACCCTATTCATCTCACCGCAATTTTCACATGCTTTACTCAAATCATGAAGGAGCACCCACCGATCAATTCCAGCTGCAAATAGCTCACCAGACCAGTCAGTATCATCAGTAAGGGTACCCCACTATTAGAAAATTTTTACTTGGGTACGTTAGAAGGAGTCGACATAAATCGACTTCTAGTTGAAAGTAAACCAACTGTTACAAAAAAAAATTATGACAGAAACGAAAGTTCTGTTGAAAACAATTGTGAAGAAAACATAGTTACAGAAAGTAACCCACCACCACCACCTTCACCGACTGAAGAATACATAGATGCTGAAAATATGGCAGACGTGTCCTCCTATATTCCCCTCTATGAGGGAAATGAAGACCCCAAATGACACTGGTTCATATGCAAGTCGATATTGGAAGAAAACCCTATTACCAACGAAGAACATCAAATGGCACAGTTTGTTGGTGCTCTTCATAAGAGAGCACTAACTTGGTATATGAAATATACAGAGAAAACACCGAATGCGACAAAAGCTCAAATAAAACAACAATTTATTTCATTCTTTAAAATGCCTGATGCAAAACATCTAGCAGTGAAGAAACTAAAAACCATGGCTAAGAAACCAACTGAAATAGTTCCAGAATATGAGAAAAGATTTAAATATTTATTGAGCTAGTTGGAATACAATATAGACGAACAATTACTAATTTAGTGGTTTGTTGTTGGACTCCTGCAGAAAATTATAATGCATATCCAATTGGATAACTTTAACACATATGAATATGCATTGACCAAGGCATTACAGATTGAAATATACAAGGATTACCCTATAAATCCTGTCGATAGACGTATTGAAGAACAAGTAGAAATCATGCAGAAATCAATATGTGAAATGAGCCTTAAGGGACACGATATCTGGTGTACTAAATGCTCGACGACTGGTGACACAAAGGACTATTGTTGACATGATGACCATAGACAAGACATATGGTTCATACAATCGAAGTGCTTTTGCGATATATGGCAGGAGCATGACACAAATGCAATGAAGGATTTCCCATACAACATGAAAAATGAACAATCTCGCAGGTGTGCAATCTGCGAAGTCAAAAGTCACTCGAAAACATAATGTCAGTTAAACTTGAAAAATCGACATAACTATCAAGCAGTTTATCAGACGAATGTTGTCACGCAAAACAACAACGCCGAAAATAATGCAGGGAATAACAATAACGACTAGAATGATCAAAGCAATAATCAAAGATATGACGACCATATATACGAGTGCCAGTACGGAAACTATAACTAACTTGGAGGATTTTCAAGCTCGAGGCTGATATTTCACTCAAGAAAACAGACCACATCAACCCATCGAGTGCTACACATGCTTAAATGAAGGACATTGGCATGTATATTGTCTGTACAAGGATCATACTGACCTCAAATTTTATACAAGTTGTGGGGTAGACGATCCTTCTTTGGAGGATTTCCCTATCATGCTTGAAAAAATTAACAAGAAAAAGAACATTAATGTCTTGTCTAGTGTTCCAAAGTGTGATATTGTTCAAACTAAAAATTTACAAATTGTTACTCGACAAGGAACACAAATTGGCATGGAAAATCCACAAATAAGTAAAATAAGAAGTAAGGAAGATTATCCTAACCCTACTGAATGAAAACAAATCTATGATGATGCATCAAATACATTCCAAGAACTAGCTTCACAGGAAGAAAATGATGATTCTCGACAGAAGATTCCTAAAGAATTTATTAAATTGATAAATACTAATGATTTTGTTGCAAAGTTGATTGATTTAATGTACAATATTAAAAATAATTCTGGCAAAGATAAGCAGGATAAAAGTATATGTATCCTTAATAAAAAAGATAAACATGATGCTGACCCTTTAGTTGATATCGAAATTGAAGGTTACCACACTAGACAAGTAGTCCTCGACTTCAGATCACGGGTAAATATAATGACCAAAGACACATGCAAACAACTTGGTAAACCCCTACTAAATGAATCTAGAATATATTTATAATTAGCAGATAAAGGATTAATCGAACCCATTTGTGTCTGGAAAAATGACGACATGACTATTAAAGACATATCAACCAAAGTCGACTTCGAAATAATCAACCCTAAGGAAGGATCTAGTTCCTTCCCAGCTTTGGTATGCTGAGCATGGGGATGAAAATGAAGGCATCTATTTCACTAGATAAAGAAATAATCAAACTTAAATGAAATGGGAAAAAATTCATTGTACCAATTCATCCATCACAGGGAGAACCATGGAAAGAACCCATAGATGAATATGTCGATGTTCGATAGTTATACCGAATACAGAACAATGAATATTACATTGAACCTAATGTATATTATGAACTTCACCTAAGAAATATTGACTCAATCAATTTAACTCAGATGCGGACTTGTATGAATGGGAAATAGAAAATTGTGAATTACAAGTAAGGGGATGTTGGACTATCCAGGCCATTCCTAAAAACAAAACACAACAGTCTTTTTTCGTCACTGCAATTCCTAAAAATTTTGAACAAAAAAATTAGAGAATACCCATCTCTAACACCAGTAAATATTGAAGCATCAATCCGACCACTACTTAGATATAAAGAGGGTGAATCATCAACACTTCATGTAGAACAAGTTTCTAAAAATATAGGTGAATAAGGCCGACTCCAAAGTTTGTTCGATACATTTATAGGGAAATCTGCTTCATGGTGGGATACTCACCAATCGAGACTACAAACATGGACAACAACTTCAACTTATTTTTATTGAAATATTCGAAGGGAAGAAGCTAATAAAGCAGTCAAATATACCAATATTCACCCAAGGACAGGACCCTAAAAAACATATCACTTGTTAGAATAGCAATCCACCACTTAGTACCTTATTCTAAATCCTTAGTCATTTTTATTGTCATTTATGCAATGATATGATATGGTTTGGACTTAGGAACTTAATTAGGCAAAATAACAAGTTAAATTGGAGCTTTCACACCTACAGTAGTGCTCCAACTCAGTCAAAATCCACATGTGCACCCTCATTTATTGTTGGTGCAATCCTATTCCTTGAATTGGGAAATTGTGGTTGACTAGGAAATCTAGGGAGGATTTAGCCCAATTGTTGGATAGTTGGAGCATTTAATTCCCACCTAGAGCCTCCCACTCACCTTATTTTGCACACCCATGCATGCCAAGGAGTCATGATTTCTCCAAAACACCTCAGCCATGTCCACCCCTCCATTTGTGACCATTTGGGATGAGTTGGAGCGAGTTTGGACCACCTAGGGGGGATTGAGGCCAATTTGGCCAATTTCACATGTACACTCATTTTGGGATTCCTAATCCTCACAAACCAATTCATATAAACATGTTCTAAACATATTCACATGTTATAAAATCAAATAATATCTAGTTTATGTTCACACTGTGTATGCAAAATTGTTCCTCTTTCATGTTTTTTGTTGGTTTTGCAAGTAAATTCGATTTGCGAGATTCTCTAAGGCTCCTAGATCCTGTTGGAGATCAAAATTATCACATGGTATTAGATCCAAGGTTTAGTTTAGTGAGTTATAGATTAATCTTGAGCGTTTGAGCTGCATTTTTGAGAGAATTTCTAGATAAAATTGAGTGTTTTTTGCAGGACTTTCAACAATTTTCTCACCATTAGCGCAAACAGAAATGGAATCAAACCAAATAATTCTTACCCCTTTCAATTTATTTGATTGGAAGTTATAAATGGTTATTCAATTGAGATCTAAGGGTCTCTACAGAGTTACCATGGGAACAGAAGTGGAGCCAAACTTTGTTGTAGAGAAAGCCAAGTACTTTAATAGACTTGATGAAGCCTATGGATTGCTATTACTGAGTATTTCAAGAGAGATCTGATTTCATATAGATATTTTGACAACCCCAAATGAAGTATGGGTTGAACTATAATCACTATTTGGGAAAACTGATGAATTGAGAGGACATCAGCTTGAAAACAAGCTCATAAGCTTAAGCCCAACGCAGTTTTGAAACTATCTAGGAGTTCTTCACGAAGTTCAAGTCTCTAGTGCTTTAGCTGAAGCAATGTGGAATTGAGAAGAAAGAGGACCAGTTGATACTGTCCATCCTTTTGAATTTAGGCCCAGAATTTTCAGTGATTATAAGTACCTTCCATTTGGGAAAATTGACACTTCAAAACTAGTAGATTCCAACACTAGTTAGCTTCATGGAATCCCTCACCCAAGAGAAATACAAGCTAGTTTAAATGGGAAAAATCAAAGCTAAAGATGAATCTTTGTCCATGGGTGTTTCAAATGCCTCCAAGGGAAAGCAAAAGGAAAAGAATTTGAAGCAACTAGAGAAGAGGAAGTCTAATAAACCCAAATCCAGTGATGGGGGTTCAAATACTCCCAAGGAGAAGGACAGGAGAGGGAAAGAGAAAACCAAATGCACATATTGACAGAATGGATGGAATATAAAGAGTTCCTATCTAAAGAAAACCATTGATCAGATGGCGCAGCTATTGGGAAAAACAACATCCATGTCCTAGATGGTGCAAGGAAGAAATATGGAACCTCTAGTTCAGACAACAAGGAGAAATGTCATGCCTTGGTATAATGTACATATAATTCCCCAACCTTAATTAGTGATTCAAGTGCAATTGGGTATGCAGACCACCAAGAGAGTATGCACAAGTTCTCAAATTTTCTCCCTAGTTCTAGTGACCAAGCGCTTCTCTCTCATACCAATGAGGTCTCCAAGCTATGGCATGAAATATTTGGACACATTAACTACAAGTATCTCCAATCACTGCACAAAGATGAGATGGTGGAAGTGATTCCTTCAATCAAATCTTCAAATGAAGATTGCATTGGCTGTGTAGTCAGGAAGCATCCAGAGCACATCTATGAGAAGGGAAAGGAAAGGAGAGAATAACAACCTCCTGTATTGGTACATTCAGACCCAATTGGTGCTCTACCCACTCCCTCCTCTAGTGGATCAAGGTATGTACTCACCTTCATTGATGACTACTTGATATTCCGCTGGGTATACTTCCTAAAATTGAAATCTGAAGTATTTGAGCAATTGAAGATTTAGAAAACCTTAGTGGAAAATCAAATTGGGAATAGGATAAATATCCTTAGGACTAACAATTGGAAGGAGTATGTCAATAAAAATCTAAAGCATCTTTTTGAGGAATGTGGCATTCAACTCCCTACACACCACAACAAAATGGTGTGGCAAAGAGAAAAAATAGATCTCTCAAAGGGATGGCCACATGCATGATTGAGGCATGGGATATAAATCCCAAGGTATGGGATGAGGCTATCAATTGTGATGCATATACATAGAATGGAGAATTCCACAAATCATTCAAAGGAAAAACTCCCTACGAGGGATGGTTTGGCCATAAACCAAATGTCTCAAATTTCATAATTTTTGGATCAAGACCATGGGATCGAATTCCTTCATAAAAGAGGAAGGATTTGCATCCACAGAGTAAGGAATGCATCATGGTTGGTTAGGGTGAGGACACAAAGGGTTATAATCTCTTTGAGACATCCACACTTAAGACTTTCATTTAGAAGAGTGTGCAATTCGAAGAGGAACCAATACCAGATTTTGAGCTTACACTGGGGGAATGCTTTTCTCCCCAACACCTTGATGAAGTAAGTGATGATTCAAGATCTTTATTTTCTGATAATGATATTTCTATAGATTAAATTTCTGTATATGATTCACCATCAATGCCCAAATGGTCTGAAAAAATCATACAAGCTGCAGGGGAATTGGAAGGAAATCCCCAGAGGCTAGGACAACAAGATATCAATCTAACAATGATGCCTATGCAAGTGAAATGCTCTTGATGAGAAATTTTATATGATGATTGGATCTGATCCACAGGAATATCAGGATGCTTGTCATGATCCAAGAGGGAAATAAGCAATGGAATAAGAATTCCATTCTCTCCAGGAGAATGAAACATGGGAATTGGTTCCCCTTCCTCCCAAGAGGAAGCTTGTGCAATGCAAGTGGATATTTTGAACCAAAATTTCTGCTGATGGTTCATATGTGAAGTACAAGGAAAGATTAGTTTCTAAGGGATACTATCAATTCCAAGGTGTGGACTACACCGAAACCTTTGCACCGGTTGCAAAGATGGATTCAATAAGACTAGTTCTAGCAATTGCAGCTAGTAAAGGTTGGAAAGTACACCATATGGATGTCAAGAGTGTATTCTTACCTGGTGAACTACCGGAGGATATATACATGCATCAACCTGAAGGTTTCCAATAGTATCCTTCACTTGTTTTCAGGTTGAAGAAATCACTATATGGACCCAAGCAAGCCCCTAGGGTTTGGTATGCAAAAATGGATGCTTTCTTGCTCTCAATTGGTTTGATTTGATGAAAATATGATCCAAATGTGTATTTGCAAAAATATTATGGTATTTTTTGGGTTATTGTACTGTATGTATATGAACTCTTAAATTACAGGGAGCTTCAGCAATCAAATTGGATCAATCAAGACATCCCTACACAGTGAATTTGCAATGACAAATCTAGGATTGCTAAGGCAATTTTTGCGATTGGATATTGAGAAATATGAAAGAGGCATCATGCTGAGTCAACCTAAGTATGCTTAAGACCTAATAAATAATTTTAATATGGCTGATTGTAAGGCAGCCAAGTTCCCTTTTCTTTTTGGCATTAAACTAGGTGAATTTGGTGATTCTCCTTTGGTGGATTGTACACTGTACATGAAGCTAGTTGGTAGTTTGTTGTACCTTACACATACCAGACCTGATTTGTATTATGTTGTAAGTTCTATAGAAAGGTATATGCACCATCCACATTAGATCCATTGGAAGGAAGAAAAAAATATCCTCCAATATGTCCAAGGAACCAAGAGTTTTGGGGTACACTATGTAGTTAGTTCTTCACTTCAACTAGATGGATTTTCTTATTCGGATTGGGATGGAGATCCCACTAATAGAAAGTCAAATTCATGTTTTGTTTTCATGCTTTCTGAAGGTCCTATTTTATGGTCTACTAAGAAACAACTTACAATTTCTCTTTCTTCAACAGAGGATGAGTACAGGGTAACAGTGAATGCAGCCACACCGTGTGTTTGGTTGGAAGGAATTCTTCGGGAGTTTGGTGTTGAAATTGATTGTCCTACCAAAATTTGGGTGGAAAATAAAAGTGCCATCAAGATATCTACTAATCCATTTCAGAGGTAGATAAAAAAGCATATAGAGATCCATATACACTACATCTGGGGCATAGTGCATGACAGAGTGATTTCCTTACAATATTTCCCATCCACCGAGCAAACTGCTAACATATTCACCAAGAGTTTTTATGAGAAGACCTTCACTCACTTGAGATACTTGCTTGGAGTGATGGATGGTGCTTGCTTCTATTTTTTGCAGTTTTAGGCCCCATGTCCATTTTAGAGGGAAGGTTTTGTCCCATGAGGTTTTATTCCTTTTCCTCAATTTGCATGGACAATTTCCTTCTTTTCTGTTATGTATTAAGGTGACTTGAGCCTTTGTTTCGAAGGCCTCCCACTTTATTTCATGAGTTGTACTAAGTTTTGGTTAAGGGGGGGTGTTAAAACAATAATCCACCACTTAGTACCTTAGTATTATGCCTTAGTCATTTTATTGTCATTTATGCAATGATAAGCTATGGTTTGGACTTAGCAATTTAATTGGGAAAAATAACGAGTTAAATTGGAGCTTTCACACCTACAACAGTTCTCTAGCTCAGTCAAAATACACATGTATTCCATAATTTATTGCTGGTGCACTCCCATTCCTTGAATTGGGGAATTGTGGTTGACTAGGAGCGCTAGGATGGATTTAGCCCAATTTTTGGACTGTTGGAGCATTTAATGCCCACCTAGAGCCTCCCACCCACCTTATTTTGCACACCCACGCATGCCAAGGAGTCATGATTGCTTCAGCACACCTCATCCACATCCACACCTCCATTCGTGACCATTTGGGCTGAGTTGGAGCGATTTTGGCCCAACTAAGGGGGGATTGAGGCTAATTTGGCCAATTTCACATGTACACTCATTTTGGGCTTCCTAAGCCCCATGAACCACTTTAGATGTAATATAAACCTATTCTAAACATATTCACATGTTAGACAATAAAATAATATACATTTTCTATTCACACTGTGTATGCAAAATTGTTCCTCTTTCATGTTTTTTTGTTGGTTTTGCAAGTAAATTCGATTTGTGAGATTCTATAAGTACCTAGATATTGTTGTAGATAAAAATTCTCACATCACTACATGTGAAAAATATGAACGATTCTAGCCTCACTTGTTTCCGAACACATTAGATGAATTACCAAATAAGTGGTATAAAATGGAAGAAGCAAGAGGCAAAACGTTCACACGGAATGAACTAAAATAAAATTTCCTCAAAGACTTCACATTCTCACCTTAGGATGAAATAATTGATCGAAGCATCTAAGAAAATAAAAACCTTCTTATAGCTGACTGAAAACACATTAAAAAAACTCGACATAATTGACAGAATGCTACATGTCATAATATTCGATCGACCACAATACAACATTCGACAAGACTTCGACTAGAAACATAAATTGCAAGTGGGAAAAGCTTCCAATGGAAAACTAACCACTCCGAAACTTCAAAACCAATTAAGACAATATTAAAAATCAAAACAATGGAGAAAGATGATTCTGAACAAATGACAACAGAAGACTTCCCACTAGCATTTTCACAGTTTAAAGAAGGAAATTTACAAATCAATGAAAGTAAACCACCAGAATGGATGGATGCAAAAGTTAAAATAAAATAAGTCAACATATCTAATGATGATAGGCCTAAAATTGAAAATATTGGCGATTATTGGAATGAATAACAAACAACAGAAATCATCAACTTATTAAATGTATTTCAAGACTTGTTTGCTCAGAACTATAAGGATCTCAAAGAGTTAGTTCAAGAAATGGGTGAAATGAATATCGACATAAAATGTGAGGGAAAAAATTTAAAGAAAATACCATATAAACTTGCAAATAAATATAAGGAAATAGTAAAGAAAGAAATGGACAGCATGTTCGCAGTCAGAATCACCTATCCTATCGATCAATCGGAATGGGAAATCCCAATGGTAGTTCAACCAAAGAAACACGACTCGACACGATTGAGAATTTGTGTCAACTTCCGAGAACTTAATAGAGTAACCCTCACAGACCCATTTTCGAATCCTTTCGCAGATGAAATTCTTAATGAATTTCTAGGCCATGAGTGTTATTCATTCATAGATGTATTTTCAGGATACAGTCAAGTACCTATCACCAAAGAAGAGCAAAAGAAAACATTGTTTAACAAATTTATGTCATCTGGATTGGAAAATGCACCAGATGTGTTCTCAAGAATAGTCGTTAAAGCATTCCAAGAAGATATATATATGAAATAATGGTTGCGTATTTCGATGATTGTACAATTTATTCTATGCTGAAAAATCATTGTAAATGGCTAAGATTTATGCTAGAAAGGTGTCGACAAATCTAGTTATCCCTCAATATCAAAAAGTGTATCTTTGCAATCCCAATAGGAATTATATTCAAACATGGCATATGTAAGGAAGGTATTAAAGTTGACTTCGCAAAAATTAAGATTATTCTTGACTTAAAACCACTAGTAAAACCTAATCAAGTAAGAGTCTTATTGGGACATACGGGGTATTACAGAAAGTTCATCAGACATTACTCCAACATGACATATCCACTAGAAGTTCTACTAAAAGAAAATCAGTAGTACAAATGGACCGATGAATGTGCCACATCATTCGACACCTTAAAGAAAAAATTAGTCAAAGCACCCATAATAGGATTTCCGAATTGGTCGATCAAATTTCATGTACATATTGATGCATTCAACATAGCAATTAGAGAAAAATTAACAAATCCTGGTGATGATGGAATTGACCATCCAAATGCATACAGTAGTAGAAAATTAAATAAATTTGAACAAAATTATTTGACAACAAAAAGAGAAGCACTTGGAATGGTATTTTCACTTCAACAATATCCATATTATTTACTCACCAATCCATTTGTGTTTTATACTAAACATCAAACACTAAAATATTTAGTTAATAAACCATTGCATCATGGAAGAATATGTTGATGGCTATTGTTATTTCAAGAATTTGAATTTGAAGTCATAGTTCGACTGAGTAAAGAAAATATAGGACTCGACCACTTGTGAAAAATCGACATAGGGGAAGAACCGTTTAGAATCGAAGACGATTTACCAAATGCACATCTATTTCGAGTTGAATATGTATCTTCAAACTTATTAGAAATTGCTCAATTTATAGAGGAAGGAAGAGTGGCAGAAGGCATGCGCGATACAAAGAAAAATATACTACCAATGAAGGCTGCACCCTACACTATAGTAAATGGATTCCTCCATAAACTAGGATTAGATGAGGTACTGCGTCGATGCGTTCTTGACCATGAAAGAGAAAGTATAATGAATGAAGTACACTTTGGTCCAGCTGGAGGACATTTTTAGGCAGACACAATAGAAAAAAAAATCCAACAATCAGGATTGTGGTTGCCGACATTATACCAATATTGTCGAAAATTCGTAAGAAAATGTGACCGATGCCAACGACTAGGTCGAACTATACCAAGCACTGAAATGCCTCTAGTATCGGTAAACCCAAGCTTAAGATTTGAAATATGGGTGATCAACTTTAAAGGACCATTTCAAACACCAGCTAAACGAACATGAGCATGATATATTATCACAATAGTTGTGTATGTCACTAAGTGGGAAGAAGTAGAGCAATTCGAAACTTGCTCAACTGAGATAGCTGCAAAATTCATATACACAAATATCGTCACTATATTTGGTTGGCCATTGATCTTGATCAGTGATTAGGGGTCACACTTTGTAAACAAAACAATCAAAACTTTGACAAAACAATTTATGATCGAACATTGGAAGAGTACAACATATCATCCAAAATCTAATGGTGGAATTGAAGCTTTTAACAAAACATTGACCAGAGGTTTAAAAAAAATATGCAACATTGACAAATACGATTGGAACGAAAAAATTATCGATGTCTTATGGGAATACAGAACGCCGTACAAATGCCTAACAGATCTGACACCATTCAGACTTGTTTATGGACATGAAGCAGTTGTTCCTTTACACTTTTGACATCAGACTCCTATAATCATTGACATATTTCACATTGACATCGAGAATGCTAGAAAATAATGATTAACATAATTATCTAAGTTGTAAGAACACCGACTAATTGCAATGCAACACCAAGAAATACCAAAGCAATAGCAAAGCGATAGCAAAAATATTGGCATGATTGAAATATCAAAAGTAAAAACTTGTTGGTTGGATACCTTGCATTATTATATAATAGTCGAGTAAATGTAAATCCTAAGAAATTATATACCGAATGGACGGGTCCATATATTGTCGAAGAAATCAACACTAATGGATCGGTTCGACTAAAAACATTACAGGGAAACATATTTTGAAAATTGGTCAATGGTGCCTCACTAAAAACATATAACACATAAAAATGGTTATGTAACTATAAAGAGCTTAAAAACTATAAAAATCTAAAAACACAAGAAAACACTACAGAAAAGAAAATCAGTATGGCAGGACCTTGGACCAACTCTCAGGAAGAAAGCAACAGATTACCATTTGGGAGATATAGTCATTGATATAAAACACATAAAGAATACTGACCACTTCACCGACACGGTCACGACCCTAACACCCACCGACATAAAGAAGGGCCAACGGTTTAGTCAAGTCATGATAAACATCAACATATGGTGCACAAAAATCGACATATCTCGAAAGAAACACTGAAAAACCGTCCTTCATAGTCAAGTCTGCCATTAATGCCTCTGTTAATACCACCCTCCACTATGTCGTCACCCTCTACAAATATTTTTTCTATAAATACGACACTAGAATAAAATTGGACCTCATTCTGTGAAGAACATGAACATCAGAGCAACCGCACTCCATAGCCTATTCTACCCTGTTGTGGACCAGATCATCTATTCGACACAATGGCCCCAAAAAAATAGGCTATCACTACCAGGTCTGTGTCCATCAAGATTAAAGCAACTATGAAAAGCTATCGCATCATTAGGGACCCGACTACATAATATTTAGAATGCTAAAGTAACCAAGACTTCATGGAAAAGTATCTGGAAGGAAATCAAATATTGGGGATGTGAAAAAGATGGTAAATGGGTTAAGGAGGTCCATAGATTTAAGTTCTAGTACCAAACTCAGTTACCTTAATACACCACTTATGGATAACTTCGCTGGCATGAAAGAACTAATTGCCCAATTTAATATCAGCAGATACCACAACGAAATTTTTTATTTTGACAGGCCTGTGGAAATCACCAGTGATATAATTAATATATAGGATCACTGGATTATCAAACAAAGAAAATTCGGTGCTTGTTAGATTAAACCTGAGACTTTTGGAAGAACTAACAGGTACAATGACAGGGAAAAACTCAAGAGGGAATCGGTCAAATAATCTATGGCATGCCTAAAATAGCTGCAAAAATGATTTCTATGGCTTTAACAAGTACCAAAAGAGGCTCTGACTTGAATCTCGACATGCTAGAAGCAGTTCAAGAAGTGTCGAACAAAGGGAAAATCTACCGATGGGATGAACATTTAGCTAAAGTATTCAAGCACACATGCATAAAGTGATAGGAGGAAGGCGGACAATTCTAGTACCCTTCGCTAATAATCTAAATTTCCATGTACCATCTTTGACCAGTCATAGATAAATAATTTAATGAGCCAAATCAAATTGCAATGTGGAACTTTAAATTATTTTTCCTTGGGTGGTTGTTGACTAGGAGTAACAACAACAAAAATTTGGTTGGATACATGGTTCCAAGCACTAAAAATCAAAGCTGATCGATGGTGGGTTCCATAGAATGTTCACAGATGTATACCACCATCATCGCACATTCAGCTTGAATTGGACCATACATCGGTCTAGTATCTGGAAGGAGTTGAAGGCAATGCAAAAGCTCTCGACTTCTACCCCTCGGTTGAAGAAATCTTCACTGAAGTCCGTTGAGAGTCCAATACAAAATTGGGCATGCCACCTATCAGGGTAACTTTTAGGGGCAAACTTTCGCCAATTGGCTATTTTTTGGGTTTTTTCAAAAAATAAATTTGTTAGTTGGTCATTTTTAGTGTCTGATATTGCCTATACTTACATAAAATATGTTTTTTTATCATAATATTCACCAAAATTTAGACGTTTTAGTGTTACTTTTATGTTTCATATTTAATATTCTCGTACATATCTATAAACATGTTTTTTTCAATCCAAAACAATCACCTAGAATACTATACTATATTAGAATCCTTAAAAAATATCCTGCTGCACCTATAGCGAAGAAGATCGACCAACCAATAGTCGAGCCTTTAACTGATTCTAAGAAGGAAGAGGACTATGAAGTTCGACTACACATAAGCACTTTCACTCTCTACTGCAACAATACAGGTGACATCAACCCATTGGGGGTTTCAATATCAACTGTACAAAATACAGAGGAGGAGGTCAACCTGACTAATGCGAGTACCTGATTTGATACTCCTCTTCTAGAGTATGCACTAACCAAATAAAATATCAATCGGGTAGCCGATGAGTTATTCAAAGCTAGACATAAAATGAAGCATGTCGTAAAAGGAAAGGGGAAATGAAAAATCATACTCCAAGAGTAGACATAATATGATAATATAGAGTTGTATGATAGTGCAACTCAAATCCTGCAAGATGCCGCTAGAAGTAAGATACTAGTCGATAAACAGTTCCACAAGTTTATTGCAGAGAAGGGGCAATGTCCACAATCCATCCAAAAGAAATAAAAAAGCATTAAACCAGCTGATGTTGATCTCACTCACACCCCACCACCTCCATCGCCAACCCAAATTATCGAAGAAGTCGCATCGACTTTAACAACCACTACATCACTTACCATCACACATCCATACCTACAGTGACTATCTGCATCACTCTGCGCCTGAATCCAAAAAGAACGAACTACAATAATTCATAAATCAATTACCATTCATCATCCCCGACTTGAATAAAATGATGGTATAGAAAACAGTTCTAGCCATCAAAGCCCCGCATAACGCTATACTTGAGCTCCAAAATCTCGACCATCCACAAACCTCCATGAATGAAGCACAAATCATTAGGTATACCAAATCTATTCTGCAAAGAAATCCTAATGTAACCAACAATATTATAGCAAAACAGACTTCCCCATTCATCCCTATTGAAAACCCACCTGCACAACATATCAAACCCTTCATCCATAACCCCACCATTGAAACATGTGATCCTACCGACTTGGTAGAACTTGTTGAAAATGTCAACCTCGACGAATCTATAGAAATCATTGAAGAATTTGCCAAAAATATTGACCTTGTCGATCTAAAGAACCAACCAAATTAGCTGAAACTGTTGATAACCTATTACCGACAAGTTCCATACTAACTGCATCACCCTCAACTTCTGATCAACCATTGCCACTTCCTTCACCTTCTCCACCCCGTCAATAATCACCACATATCAATACTCCACTTGACATTCTGTAAAACCGTCAACCAAGCCCTATTCTTACTATTGAACTTACTGAACAAACCCACAATGCACCGAAACAAAGACAAGAAACTAACAGATAAGCCAGAGAGTAGGTGCAGAGGAGAAGAAAAGAAAGAAGAGAAAAATAAACAAGAAAAAGATCAACAACAACAACTACAACAATCCCAACATCATATACCTCCACTAATTCATCTAGTTCAATTAGGTTCTACAATGGCAATCAATACACAGAACGCCAAAGAAGAATAACTAGACCTATTTGCAGATGCTATCAATAAAGAGTGTAAAGTCGGAAGAGAAAAAAATAAAGAGCAACTGAAGAAAATAAATACAGATCATACATAATTTTTGACCAAGTGTGAAAATTTAGCAAAACAATTTATTACAATTCCAGAAGCGGCCGACATCGACAAACCCCTTGACATAGCATATCATCTTTTTGAAAGTGTTGTGTTGAATATTCAACATCAACTAAAGGGAATATGACGGGAGCAAGCTAAGGAAACTACTATTTTACTGAGAAATTAGCTTACAATGTTCAACGCTTCCTACAAACTGTTGGATCAATATATTACATAATCCATTGTAATGACGAAGGTATTGCAAAACTGGTACACTTATTATGGCAAAGTGTTTGAACAAATGCAGAAGACTCATGAACTCATCAGTTCACTCAAGAACCGAATAACAAGCACTGAAGTAATGGCACAAATGATTCATGATTAATTCGTGTTGGAAATTACTGAACTAGAGAAACTAGAAAAACAAGAGCATCAATGGATCATCCAGGCCAAACCTTGTCTCATCAGTCTCGAAAAAATCTGACCACAAATGTAACGACTAGTTTTCATTGCTAAAGACTCTACACAAATTTTGGAGACCGACATGATCAACATATTCAACATATATATGCACCAAAAGATAGAGAACTTGTTGGGCCTCACCACCTTGACTATAAACATACATAAAGCACTTCGCACTTGGGAAGAATTTCAGCATCAATTATCAATTACTGCAGAATCTATCGTAGAAGTATGCATTCAGCAACAACCATCCATCAAACATCATATCCCATAATGGATCTTGAACAATAGAGCAGCATGGCTACTCAATACAGATGAATGGCATCTCCTCATTTCTTCAAGATGAAGAAAAATTTTGTGTTGGGGGAGATGTTGGAGGAGCCTAGTTAGCCAAGCTGACTAGATCATCTAGTCGACTAATTGTAGATTATGTCAACCTCATAGGTCATGTCAGTTGGTTGAACCATCAGGTAGTTCTTGTAATTGTTTTGTAAATCACAAATATAGGCTGTAGATCTAGATAGATACCTGGTTCAGTTTCATGTATGAACCCTCATTTGTACTTGATTAATATAAATGGTTATTCTGTCTACCGTTCCTTATCTCTTATCTATATAGATGTTATATGAATCTATATGTGTATCATTGGTAACCTTGCAATTTGATTGATTACAAAAATATCCTTGCCTTTTGATTTAGTTCATTTATAACCATAGGGAATAAGAATTCGCTAAGAGGGTTTGGGAACCTTATTCTGTTTATTATTTCGAGAATGTTTCTTCTTCGAATGCTTGTATTAATCCTTCTATTGTTCCACTAAGTCTTTGTTAGTTGGATCTACAATCTATCACTGCAAGCTGCAATATTTTATCTTTCTCACCAATCAAAGCATCACAAAACATCTCAAAAGTGGGCATTTGTAAACATCCCCTAGTGCTTCTCGGTGGAATGAAAAATAGATACAATAATAACATAGGAATTATCACAAGTTAGCAAGAATGTGTGTGTGTGTGTTTGTGTGTGTGTGTGTGTGTGTGTGTGTGTGTGTGTGTGTGTGTGTGTGTGTGTGTGTGTGTGTGTGTNCATTATTCAAGTAGAATAATATTTTAAACTTAGAGATATAGTTTTCAATGCAATTGAAATCACTAGGAAATAAAATAATCAATTGGTTTTCACATTGGTGGGATTGAATCTCATTGTGTTAACCACACATTATTTCCATATTTTACAAATCTACATCTAGTTTCTCAACTCGTTAAAGGTGAAACCAAATATCACTAGATATGGACATTCTAAATAAGACATTATAATTTAAGTATAAGTGTTTCATCATTATTATTATCCCATTTGTTTTTCTTTGATGCATCAGTAGGAGCAGTTTTTGTTCCCAAGGTAGTTTGGAAAAGGATTTTATTTCAAATTATTAAGAACTACCAGAACAATTTTATACAATGAATAGGAAGAGATACATAAAAAACCCTAATGCATCCATTCATGGAATGGTGGAAAAAAATATCCAATTAACATACCATGATAACATATGAATTGAAAGGGTAAATTAAAACAATATTCAATTCCATTATTGACATATAAGGATTTGTATTATACAATATCATAAAAACACCCTCTAAACATCTCTATCAACTATCTCACAACAAACCCTAAAAGTTCCTTCAACTAACACATATTACATTATCTCATATGTTGAACCCTAGTTCTTTTACTTTGGTCCTAATACCTATAATAATGAAGTGGTTGTTCAAATTGTAGCACCAATAGAAGTAGATGCAAATGGTCAATATGAATATGTTGTTGGGGGTATGTTTTCAACAAATAAAGGTAAGTCCATGAAGGAATTGGCCCCTCTGAACCTTCAATATTATCTTGAAAAGGGCTTATATTTTGGGTCTTGGTTTAATGTGGACGTTGGGATTTTTTATGAACTAGATAGGGGAATGTCCCTAATGATTTATCAAGGGTAAAAGAACCCAATGGGTATTATCAGAGTCTGAATGTTGATAAAGGTCAAAAGGGATTAGAAGGGGAAACTATTCTACCTATATTAGGCTCAACGAAAGGGATTTTTTGAAATATTGACAGGAAACGACTTTCTTTGGGTGGGGTTCTTAGGGAACATATAACCCTAGAGTAAAGTGTCTAATTATTCATTAATCCCTGAACTATAGAGGGTTTGGAATCACCTCTAAAATATAGTGATTTAGGAGGGTTGTGTATGTTCATAGATTCGATATTCTACTTTTACAAGAGACTATTAGTGAGTGGGAGAATTGTCAATGAATTATAAAATTTTATTAGAGGTTGGAAATTATCTTTCTTAGATTCAAGGGGTACACATGGGGATTTAACTTATGGGTAGATAAGGAATTTGTTATCCTATAATAACAATTGTCCTTTTGATTCAATTTTGGGAATGTTCATTTTCTCCTAAGTGTTGAGAAGGGAGATAATTGTATTAAACTTCTATTGTCCATATGCATAAATGATAATTTACTCGGAGATTATTTTTAGCATGGATTATCTATTTTGGTGGAATATTCTCCTAGGTGGGGACCTTTACTTTGGCTAGAGATAATACATGGGAAACTATTTATTAGGTTTATCCTCTCTCATAATTTACCTTGTGAAACTAGAATATTGGGGTCTTTTCAACATAGTACCATTTAAGTTAAAGCCTTCCTTAAGGAACAAAAGGATTGGTAATGAGAGAATAGAAAAAAAGGCTGGAAAATTTTTCATTTCCAAACCTTTACTAGATGACTCCTTAAGGATTAGACAATCACAACTACATTTGGGGCCAATTTTGAACACAATATTTTGACAATATAGATACAATTTATCATACTACTAAGAGCTTAGTAATTAAATTATTAAAACTGAGATAAATTGTTTTGGGTTCCCTAGCATTTATTGCACTTTTGACAAACGTCCACTAAGAATTTTCTCACTTCTGATGATGTTTCATTATCATTGGTATTTCAAAAAACCTTGGTCATAGGTTTGGCAACATTAATATATACAATTAAGTTGTTTGGTATGGCTTAAAAAATGTTGACTTATGACCTAATCAAATTTGACATGGTCAACTTCATAATAACTCTAACAATGATGAAATATTGTATAAATATTTATACCTGGCAGACATTTCAAAATTTTGTTGTAATTGTGACATTTGTAAAATATTTTTTGGTCATTTTTCAACACATGAAATTGTTTTTTTTTTCTAATATCTATATAAGTGGTGTTTTAAGACATAATTCATAATATCTCATATGATATAAGTCTCTAATTTACATACTTAGAGCATGATCTAACCTATGTGTCCCTTTTAATGTTATTCCAAATATCAAAATTGTTCTCAACTTGAACTTGTAGGACACCAATTCCCTTATGAAGGCTTTTTGTTAGTTCTATGTGATATGCATGTCATGTGAACCTTAAAAGCAATTATGAGCTTCTTAAGTTCTTAGTATTCTAGTACCAAACCAAACATTTAGAGCCATGGAAGCATACATGGTCCACCAATCACCAAAATAATTCCCATATCTCAGTCCCAAACGAAATATCCCATATCTCACTCATGGCATATGAAGTGCAAGGGAATGAAGGAATTGTTTGAACACTACATTGTGTATATAGTAATTGTTCAAGGGTAAATAAATAGTAGGTTTTTATCTAAGTGAGGCATTCCTACAATGTTATCACCACCACTAGGACTATTCTAATTGTAATATTTGGTTTTGTACATATTATAAATAGTAGTCATTGTAACTGTCATGATTATAATGTACTCATGTTGCTTTAGTGGATTTTCTTGTAATGGGTAATTACAATTCCATTTAACATTACTCCAAAAGAAAATGATAGTAACATTACTAGGTTAAGGGTGTGATTAGAGGAAAAGGGTTATGGTAAATGTTATTTCCATTGCTCTTAATGCAAGGGAGAGTATACGAGAATACTTCTAATAAAAAAAACTAAAAAACATTATGGATAATATGGGCACACCGAAGAGGCGTATTGCCCATTTGTAAGTTATTCATTATATATTTGCATATTTATATTATTGGAAATTGCTTCCATCATTTTAATATTTGTTAAATACATAGTTCTATATGGTTGTTTGTATTTATAAAGACAAAGTGTCCTAAGTGTGTGCCTAAGAATGTTCCAAGTAGTAGTAGAAATATTGTTGTACAATATGATGAAGATGAGGTGAATACTGGAGATCAAGTTAATCCTATGGAAGGAAATGACATTGATAATACAATTGAGAATGATGGGATAAATATATTGATTTGGGACATCTTAGCTCCAATGGATGACAACTTTTATGATATTCATGATGTACCTCTACTTGATAGGGAACAAATACCCCTTTATGAAGGCTTAAGGAATAATCTTCTCTATGCTATATTGTTGTTGGTGAACTTGAAGGTATTGAATGGTTTGTCAAAAACTTGTCTCACACAGATATTAAGGTATGTAATATAATTACTTTCATATATACATAAATATTCTTCTCTTTTTGTTGTTGTTAATTGATCTATAAATTAAGAATGCTATATTGACGATTGATGGTCTTTACATTAACTAGTTATTTTTTACGTTGTTGATTGTTAGGTGAATTTATCTTACCACCATCAAATAATATACCTTGCCCTTGATAATTATCTGCCATTTGAAAGATATAGGAATGTAGTATAAAGTTATTGATGCATGCCCTAATGATCATTTTATATATATGGAAAATATGCATTAGAACTAAAATCCCCTCATTGTCAAACTAGTAGATATCAAATCAATTAAGTAACAAATAAGGTGCCTCACAAGATTCTTCATCACATTCCCATAATTCCATGTTTGCAATGACTGCTCAAGTACCAAAACATAGCACAGTTTATGGATTGTCATGCATGTAACATAAGTGAATATGGTGTCTTTGAATGCATGCATATGGGTATGCATTTAGAAACATTAAAGAAAGATGGACAATTTAAAGAACCTCATAATGTTAAGATTTTATTGGCAACTGATGGTGTCAATCCAATTGGAGAGATGAAGTCTATTTACTTAGTATGGCCTATTTTTATTATAAACAATAACTTTCCTCTTTGGATTTCAATACAGAGGGGGGCCATAATGTTAGAAATGATTGTTCTAGGTATTATTTGTCTAGAATAATGTTTTGAACAAAACATTTAATTTTTCTTGTTCATTGCATAATTTATTTTCTACGTGTGTGTGTGTGTGTGTGTAAAAGGTAGTAATTATGTGTATTTTCAAGCAATTAAGTAAGTACCAAGTTAAATATATGAATGTATATATTGTGCCTCTTATTAATGAACTCATTAATTTATGGGATGGACTCACTATGTACGACATATCCAAACCAATAGAGCAAAAACAATTGAAATTCCATAAGAGTATATCAAGGATCATGAGAGGATTGACATACTCAATATGGTATGGAGGAGTGGATTCGAAGGATAGGCTCATCCCACAAAAATATCACTCGAATCTAGATCCAAAAATCAAGGTGAACTAGCCAAAAATTATTTTTTTTCCCCTAAGACACAACAAAGAGTGAAAAAGTTGACGTTTTCACTCCCCTAGAGGCATGCAAGGAGCGACAATGCTGAATTTTTCAGCCCTTGCTCACTGTGTGAGGGGAAGGAAATCTCAATCCATGTGTTAAATGGGGTTGGTTAAGTGGTTACTTTGACTTCCAAACAAAATAAGACCTTCCCAAATGAGTATAGGGAATAATCCAGCCATAAGATCATGGGTATGAACACACCTAGGGAACACACAACCTGTGTTTCGCATGGTGATGAGGCATGTAAAATCATAAGTGATAATTTGGAGAGGTAGATTTAGGATAACTTCCCTTAAACATTGGAAGACATGAAAAATGGCTTGGAAGCATTGACTTAATGAGATGTGAGACCAAAACATAGTGCAACAATGATCGAGGCATACTTCGGATGGACTAAAGGAGTGAGACGAATCATGGATTCTGGTATGACCCGAAGACAAGCAGATTACCCAACTGTAATATGAGACTCAAACAAGTTCCATGTTCAAGGGTGGCCACAAGCTACCATAAATGTTTCAAACAAGAACCGACCCATTTTCCCTATCCCCCCCCATTGTGATGGATGTGTACCTCTTTGTTTTTTAATGATCTTGAGGAGGATAGTAGATGCTTGGTATAGCTCATCTTAGATAATTCCCTCAATTTTTTTTAACAAACTTGAAGGAGGGGTCTTGGGTCTCGAAATTGTCTTTTATAATGGTTTTATTTACATTAATTTCTGGCCTATTTACCGTAATTTAATACATCTATGTTCAATAAGGTTGTCTTTTGCTCTGTTTTATTAATTAAAATCTCATAAATATAAAATAAGACAAATATGTTATTTTTATGTGTTAAATGTAGTATTTTCCAAACAATAGACGTTCTGCACTCCATTCAACCCTTTCTTCCAGTCCTAAGTTTTGCACTAAGTTTAATAACATGTTTCTTACTGGTTTACTTCCTAGATTTAACTTTGTTCTCTGCTTCTTGTTGGTTCCATGATATTTGCATATACAAATTAAAAATGAATAATACGTCTTTAACATTGTTTCAAATTTAAAAAATAAACTATTAAGTAATAAAAATGGTATTATTATTATCTAAATATATTCTAATCCCTTTTTAATATAAACATAACATAAAACAAATAAACAAAAAAAAAACAAATAGTCATTACATAAAACAAAGTCAAACCACGTTTTAATCATTTTTGTTTTGATTCTTAAAACAATTTGGTAGTTTGTAACAATGTTTTAAATTAACAAATTGTATATACTCATGCCTTTTTTTTGTATGCAGGTTCACGAATATGCACATCCTGGATCGACATATACGCAATTGATATATCATTTAAACACATGCAGTCTATTCAATAAAATGGTTCACGTGGGGAGGCCAACTCTAGGAATCTAGCATTCAGTTCAACAACCCAGCACTTAGCCTTCAACGTGGCCAACAAACTAGCAAATGATCGGCTCAAAATATGGATTTATGAACAAATCTTAGTTATAGGTCATCCAGACGTTCATCCAGGCGCCCATGTAGACCACGTTTTTTTTAACAAACAGTTGATTTTTGGGCTCTATTTGCATGCAAACGAAAGCGAAATTGAAAATTCTAGCACATGGGTTTTGTGCATATTAGGCCAATTTCGGTCATCGTGAGGAATTTTCACCAAATTCATAGCCATTTGGGATAAAATCATGGTTCTCTGAAACCAACTTTTCCAAAAATTGTGGTTGGCCATTTTTTGAATTCGTGGGTAGTTGTTACAGTAGTAATGAATCTTTTTTTTTAACAAGATGTGGTCGATATGATCTCCATTGTAATCATATTATAAACACCTCTTTGGTTTTGAAGAGGAGGAGGAGAAAACTCTTTGTAAAACATTGCTTCAGTTTAATAAAAAGTCTCTATTTCAGCTGTTGGTGATCATTCTCATCTCTCTGTTAATGATCAGTGATTGAGTAGCGTAGGAAGGTAGCCCTTGATTGCTGAGAAGGGCCCCTCAACAACTAGAGGTTCTATTTGTGTATATTCATCAGTTTCTTTTTATGTTTGTAGCTAAGTCATTTTGTTTATATATATATA